>JAXQQM020057811.1:0-103363 GCA_034641835.2 Pinus albicaulis
AGGTCATTTCCTATGGAGGGGCATTAGTGTAGATCCAAGTATGCATATTCTCCTCACTAGGTGTACTCAATTTAGTTTAATAATAATAATAATAATAATAATTAATATCCCACTCGGTCTGTTTTGTTTCATGTGCTTCTATATATTTTTTTTTGCATGACATATTTTGCAGGGTTTCTAATGTTTATTTTGCATATCTAAGGGCAGCTGCAATTGTCATATTTTTTTGTTAGGGATAATTTTCACCAATGGCATAAGTAGATATTTTTGGTACACTTATCAAAAAACTTTATACTAACAACCATTGGTATATTATATTGTTTGAAACCACTACTCAAGGAACTTATTTCTCAAGAAAAAACTAGGTTTGTGCACGGTTGACAAATTTATGATGGTATTATAATATTTCATGTGATTATTCACTCTCTAAAGACTCTAAAGAAATTGGGAATGTTGATCAAAATTCATTTAACACCTATGAAAAAAATAGCTAGGTTACTTACTACATGTCCTTGATGCTTTTGTATTTTTTTGGTATTAGATTTCTTGGGTGGGGTATCTTATTTCAACCCCTTTTTACTCTATTTTGATGAATGTTTCTTGATATGGTACTTTTAACCCTTCTCGTCGGATAAGGAAAGGAGATATATTGTCTTTGTTACTATTCATTTTGGCAACGGAAGGGCTTGAATGATTTTTTACAAATTATTTTATGAAAGGTTTCCTTAAAGGACTTTTTACTTGGTGAATATCTTGTAGTGATAAAATAGCAATTTGTGGATGCTGTGTGCTTATTTTGGAAACCTAATATGAAAGAAGTGAAAGATACTCGTTCCCTGATTTTGAATTTTATGGAATATTTAGGCAGTATTATTAACTATGAGAAGACTAGGATTTTGTTTTTCAACTATAAGGAATCGATACAGGTTGATCTATCTCATTTTCTAGAATTTAAAAGAGCATATCTTCCTTTTTTGTGCTTGTTTTTTTCTTAGTGTTAAATCTTAAGAGAATATCTTGATGGAAATATATTCTCTTAAAATTTACAAACAAGGTAAATAACTGGACTTTTCGATCCATGATGATTAATTCTTACAAAATAAATGCTTTAAGCTAATCTAGTTTACCAGATGTCAATTATTCCAATGGCAAAAGTTTTTGGGAATATTTTTATTTAAAAGTGGTGAGAAATCCTATGGAGGGGATGAAATAAAGTGAAAAGTTGGTCTTTAGTGGCTTGGGATATGCGTTTAAAGCCAAATATTTTTGGGGAACTGAACTTGCATGAAATAGAAATATCGAGTGTAGTGTTTGGGGTGAAAATATTATGGTGATGAGTGATAAAGGGTAATGAATTGTGTAATATAATTTGGCTAAGGAAGTATGCACATGTAATGATTCAAGAACAAATACTCCAATATGATTCCACCATTGTTCGTTCCATTTTATGGCTTGGGTGCGTGACAATCGTGAAATTATGAGAAAAAATGCTTTTTGGGAAGTCAAGAAGGGAAACTCAAGTATGTTTTTATATGATTATTGGCAACAATTACCCCATGTTAATGTAAGAGAAGATCTAATTACTCCAAAATAAATTACATGTAGTATAGGAGTAGTGAATATTAGAGAATTTTGGAAGGTAGATTCAGATTCTTTACTCTAGAAAAGTGGAAAGATATGGAATATTGGCTATGTTTGTCTTAGTAATATCATTAGGAAATACCTCAACAAAATTTTTGGAAAGGAAAATAAGATTCTCATAGGATCGTGATATATTGTGCTTAGTTTTGCATATAGTTGGGATGTTTACATTAAAAGAAGTATATTCTTTTCTTATGTATCACACTTGAATGGAGAAATAAATTATTTGGTGAAACATTTGGTTTAGGATTCATTGACCACAATTTTTTATTTTTCTTTGGTTGGTGGGGAGGCGTAGGATTGTCTCCTAGAATGGCATTAAGAAGAATGGTTTTGAGGGGGCATCTCTTTTTTCTTTATATATTTTGGCTGGATAGATGATGGATCATATATTTATTTATTTTCCATTTGTAGAGGAAGTATGGTCATTTCTTTATTTCATCTTTTGAACTAATACTTGTAATAGAGAGAACTTAGTGGAATTGATTGCTCAAGGGAATGTTTCTATGTTTAAGAACCTTATATTCAACATGGATTGGACCTTGGAGAAAGGATTTATTCTATAAAATTTGTGGAAAGAGAGAAATGCAAGGATTTTTAGAGAGAAGAGGAGGAAGGTAGACATGATTAAAGACGTGATTCTCCAAAATATAATAGAAACCATCCTTACTATCTCTTAGTCAATATATGATTAGAAGGTAAATAGTATCGAGGTAGTGATTATGTAGAAATTAAATGTAAATCAATAGATAACATCTTTTAAGGAAAAATATTCCAAAATAACTCTCCTAATATTTCTTTATCATCTCCTCTAAGAGGTTTTATCATGCTCAATTTGTATGGGGTGTCAAAGGGTAGCCATAACATAGCTAGTTTTCAAAGGTGTTTTTTTGGATTGTAACTCATCAACTTTGTGAGTCTCCACATAAAGTGGTGGGTTGAATAGTAACAATATGGAAAAAAATTTGGCTTTAGAGAAAGGTATCCAAATAGTTATTTATTGAAAGTTGTATTTTTTCATGTTGTAATTCAGTGTATACAAAAAATCCTAAATGGGAAACCTGAATTTTAACCTTCTCCAACTCTTTTTCCAAACTAAAAGCATGAGTTTTCTTAACGTTATTTTAACGTTATTCTTCACTCTTTCTAGAATTTGCCGCTTGTTCGGGTACAGGAACAACTCTCTCCAAAATATTAGTGGTCAACTGATTTGATCTGGGAAGATTAAGCCTACTACACATTTGTTCTATTAAGTGAATTTACAGGTTGTTTCCCCTTACTGACCTGTTTCACATGGTCCTTTTGTTGCGGAGCCACCATTGGAGGAGGAATGGAACCTTGTTGTTCACCTTAATTATCCTACATTCTAGATCTCTTTCTAGACCTTAAATCATAGTTTTTATGTAACTCAACTTGAATGAAATCTGTGAATTTTCTACAGTATTCATCCATTTCATCTTGATCAAAAGATACTTCAGCTTTAGCATCTTCTCCCTCACAATCTTCCTCTTCATCCTCTTCTATTTTATACATAGGAGATACCTAATCCTCAGCCTCCCTTTGGTCATCTTCTGTTGGCTCTATGACTGTTGCTTTTATATACAATGGTGCTTGAACCTAGTCTTCATCTCCTCTTTTCCTCTGCAAAATTTGCAGGGGATGTCTTCTGAATTGAGGGTTGAACCCCCCTCGGTTTTTTTGTACTTGTCTTTGGGAGTTTTTTTCTTACAAATCCATCTTAGCTAGCTTATTTTCCAAATTTCTTATCACCTTTGTCATATCTTCAATTCTTAGATCTTGTGATGATTCTTCTTTTGCTTTCCCCTTCTCTTGGACTGGTTGTTTCCCTTTTGCCTTTCCAGTTGTATTCATATTAGCTTCAATCTATAAAGCATCTACCTATATTTTCTATAGAGTAGGGGATCTCCTTTCTCTAAGAGTGAAACTAAAATTAGCTTCAAAAACACTAGAAAAAATCACCTTTGCTCCAAAAGGAGGGGCCTTCATTTCTACAGGAAAATTGTTATACAACTTATTAAATATTTTGATAAAATCCGATCCATTTTCATCTAATTTTATTTTGATTGCATTGAATTCCGTCAGTGGATATCCATGATCCCCTTTTTCACCCCATCTTTGAGTGAATAGATTTTCCAGTTCTTCCCATGTATTAATATAATCATCTGGAAATCCCTTAAACCACTTCCTAGCCTCTCCATCCAGATATTGAAAAAAGAGCCCCATTACAACATCAAGATGTTCTACATTCAGATCTTTAGAAAAATTACAAAACATAGGCAACTGTTGTTTTGTAGTTATTTCATCTTCTCCAGTAAAACGTGGGAGTAATTTAAGATACACTTGAGGCATTGCATTCATTGGTTGAGGAAGGCTAAGTGGAGCATATATGTTCAACAAAAAGGCTAGTGATACCATGTTTTCATCTTGATTGATTGTTCCTTGGTTAGATGCATTCGACGGACACATTGTGAAAATTAACGAAGGTGGAGGCAAAACTGATATGGGGATAGGCTGATGGAAAATAGAAGAGGAACCAGCAACTAAAGTTTTTTGAGCTTGAGGAAAAGTAAAATAAACAGACTCAAATGACTATTCTTCCACCTTAGGTCCTTGAAAATAAAGTGGTGTGAAAGGTGAATCTTGTTCCAAGGAAGGAATTATTTCATAAATATCTTCAAACAAAGCATCACTAGAACTATTGTCAGGAACAAGCAATGTAGGATCAGGTGTTGAAGGAGTTTCAGGTTTCTAAGCCATTTTAGAAACCAATTTTTCTGGATCTGGCAAAGCAGGGACTATCTATTGTGAGGTATTTGACCTCGTGTGAGGCCTTTGAAAGCCATAATTTTGAAAATAACAAACACAGCCAAATATTTTCTCCTCACTGAACAAACAGAGGAAATAATGTGAAAAACCCAGGGAAAATAAAATTCGTTTCTTCATTCTCGGAAACGGCATCAGAAAATGTTGTATCTCAAGAAACAATCGTTTGGCTGTGGTAAGGAATCAGTGCTTAAGACATTTTGTAAATGTATGTCAAAATTATAATATCAAATGGCCTCTATTTTAACACCTTTGGAATTTAATTACTTAATACCCTCTATAATCTGATATAATGAAAGCCTTCACAATGCCATAAACTACTGATATTGAATGGAATGAAAGAAGAACTATAAGGGAAACTCAAAGTGATATGTTGAGAAACAGAATCTATCACTTCAAATTTTAGGAGAATTTAATGTGAACGAAAAATTTGGAGTGAAGGAGCACACATTAAGGATTGTTTAAATATTACTTACAGATGTAAAAAGAGACCCACAGCTAGATTAGTTCACCACATTCAAAGAGGAATAAACACAAAGCGAAACTGGAAATACATATCAACATCAACAGGTGTAGGAAACTTAATATTATTTCATTTATTTCTCAGAAAATTCAGTACCAAATTAACAGTCATCTAGAGGTCTGAAACTCAGAACCACTTTTCTTTATTTCTACCTACTTAAATACATCAAAGTAGTTCGTAAATGTTGAACTTCTTGAAACTACTCGACCACCTAAACTGTTAATATTACTTATGCAATCATACCAAGAAAACAAATTGAAACTAGAAATATCGTTCATTTTTTTGAATCTGATGTTGTTGATGCATCCCTCCAAAGTGCTAAGGTGTCCCTTCTGTTTATGATGCGGTAGTTGCACAGCTATGTAACAACGCCTTAGTGCCTGACTTGACCCAACTGTTGTGCTTCCCATAGTGCCACTATATGTTGTTTTTCCTGACTATACTTATGCCTTTGTGTGTGCCTACAGTGTTGCATCTTCTCTTCGTCAACCGCCACAAGAATTGGACTTGAACCATATTCTGCTCACCTTTGGAGAATGCATCGCGTTTGCTTTCTATCGCATTATGGTGTTTCATCGACTTTACGTTATAATCCTCCTTTCTTCCTTTGATGTAGTTTAACACCAAAAATTCCTTACCTCCAGATTTCAAAACCTTTTGAGATCACCTTTGAAACCGCATCGCATCCACTCGAAAATAACAGATCGAGGATTTTGTTATGAGACATGGAAGGTAAGTGTTAAACTATGCAATGTGCGAAGTTCGATGGCCGGAAGGTGACATGGCAAGCAGAGGTGGGGCCAATCGCAATCGCAAATCGACAGATTTGTTATGAGACATGGAAGGTAAGTGTTAAAATGTGCAATGTGCAAAATGCGACGGGTGGAGGGTGACGTGGCAAGTAGAGGTGGAGCCAATTTCAGATCGCAATCGGCGATATGGAGCTTTATCGCACTTCACACTTCGGAAATCATAAAATATTCATTTAGCACCTTTCCTCCAAGCCTTGCTATGTGCAATATGTGATCACATTGCATCACAATATCGCAATTTTAACCATATTACAAACATGTACCCTTTACCGAATGCGATATGTGATATGATCTCCACCGTCCATCTCTTTGTTTCAGTTCTGCACTTTGATCCAGACTTTTTTTTTTTCCCTTTGCACCTCCTCCAAAACTCTTAATTTTTTAAGGGAAATGCACCATTTCTCTGCCTTCAGAAAATTAGTTTTTTTTCTCCATGGTGTAACCCTCCTGAGCTTATCTGGTGTTATGCCACACTAGTCCCTCCTGAGCTTGCGAATCAGCCCGACTCAACCTTGCCCAGTGAGCAATGTTCTAAACATACCCATCGGTTCGGCTCTTGAACTGTTCTACACGTGAATGATCCCAACTTGACCCACCTTCACATCTCATCATGTAATGTTAATGTACCAACATATAAATCGAAATTCTTCTATGACACACAAAATTTTACATTTTCTATCATATATGATTTTTTGGTGTTTTTAAAAATATTTCAAAGGTAAATGAAAATGAGCCACAATAAACCCCATCCATAGAATACAAAAAATATTAAAAATTGAATTCAGGACCCCCTTTTGTATCCAATATAGGGACATTCAAAAGATGGGAATAAATTCAATGATGGATTTAATAAAAACTAATATTTCCTCCCTAGACAACCATTAATATCTCTATACCTTTTGTTGCTTCTTAAATTTATCCATTAGCCATAACTAGTCAACCCTTTTATAATCATTAGGATTAGGGTGAAATCCAAAATATATGAGACCTTCATCAAAATTATATAATTTAAAAGCAAATATTTTTTTTCATTACTAAACTCGTGCCTCAATAGACCCACCTTTGAAAAAAAATATCTTCGAAGTTTTATCATCATAGTTGTGACCTTCTCAAATAGCGGTAAGGCCTCCTTTATGGAAGCCAAATCACGTATGGACCTATAAAAAAAGGTATAATATCATCCACAAATATAATATTAGTGATGGTTAATTCACTGGCCACCATTTCTCCTTTAAGGTCACTTCTGCTTTTGGCCTTAATTAGCAATCTACTTAAATCTTCAACTAACAACAAAAATAATATTGGAGAGAGTGGGAAACCCTAGCAAAGGCATGTCTTACCATGGAAATATGTTTAATATGGTCCATTTATAAGCACTACAAAATATACTAGTGTGATGTAGCACATGACCCAGTTTATTAACCTAACTTCAAATCTTAAGTGGGTCAATAACATTCTGATCTAGATCCAGCTAATGTTATATGATTTGGAAAGGTCTATTTTAAGAAAAAAACCTTTATTTTCTTTGTTTCCATGATGTGGATTTCTTCCTGAGAAACCCCATTGGCCTCGTGGAGTTTTATACTTTCCAGAGAGGAAAATTTATCTTTCACAATATTTTTTGATAGGATTAGCTTCAATTGGTTTGCAAAAAAAATTCCTATGAACTTGTAAATACAATTCCATAATGAGATGGGCATGAAATAATTAAATTTATGAAGAGAGGAAATCATAGGAATAATGGAAATAAAGTGGGAATTGAAATAATCATACCTACTCCAATATTTTCTATAGTCATCTACCACCTTAAGGACACCACCTTCGACGATTTCATATAACTCCAAGACAAATTCAACTAACCAACTATGGGGGTTGGGGCTTTTGTTCCTTTGGAATATTTGAAGGATTATTTGATGATATTCATCAAAAACCAATTCCATAAGACAATTTTTATCTTTGACATTCGTGAACCATGGAAAGTGTTGGGATAGTGAGATAAACTTAGCTAAGGATGCCTCCTTGGGGACCTTGAAAAGAATGACAAAATTATTTTTACCAAAACTATTGAGATCTTCAAATAAGGAGGCTATATCCCATTCATATCATCTAAGGACCAAATTTTATTGATAGTGTGTCTCGCTTCTGCAATTTGTTTCAAATAAATTTTTATTATCATCGTCTCTATTAAGCCAAATTACTCTATTGTTAAGCCTCCAATTCTCCTAGTTTTCTTCCAAAATTTTCTTCCCGGTACTGTATAATTGGATGATCTTTCACTTTGACTCCTTCGATAAATATCCTTCCCCTTCTGGGCCTTCAAGGTACTCAAATTCATTTTCAATATATTTAAAATCCCCCTCATCCCTTTTCTTTTTAATTATTGACCATTTGATAGTGGCCACTTTTACCCATTTTAAATTATCAGTGAATTGTGTTGGGACAAAACCTTCTCTTTGAATAATAAATGGGATCCACTGCACAACAAAAATATTATGAAATGATTCATCTCTTAGCCAATTTAAATTGAATTTGAAGGAGATTCTTGGCTTGTTTACCCCCCTCTTAATGTCCATGAAAATAGCCTGTGGTGGTTCAAGATTCCTCCCACCCCAACCCATTGACGAAAGAGAGGGATTATTTTCGTTAAGGATTCATTACTTAGAAAATGATTGATCCTCATTACAATCATTACATCACCATTATCATTGTTCCTCTGAGTAGGTATGTACTTGATTAATTCCACATAGCATATTTTAAGAGCCTCGAAAAGGTGGGTGAATAATTGAGAAAATGGATCAAGATGAGCATGAGGGCCCCAAATTTCGAAGGAGCCCAAAGATAAATTAAATTTCCCCCCAACTACCATATTATCAGCATTCATATAGTATCAAACCATTATGATTTCCCAAAAGGAATTCCTATCGTGTCATGGGCCATATATATTCACTACTTTTAGCTAAATACCCAATTCAACAACAAAAAATTCAGCAGCCAATATGCCATTAGAACCTGATGAACCAAGAATATTGATAGAGTTTTGATTAAAGCTGGTCACCAAACCCCCCAATCCCCCTGGAGCATCTGTTGTTATGAAACTCCAACCAGGTCACAAAGATTCCAACATCCTTACAACTGCATCATCATTCCTGGAAGTTTCTTGAAGAAAAATAACATCATAATGTTTATATTATATTTGTTTTCTCAGTGATAGGGCACCAAACCCTAATGAAATATTCTCCTCCAATACCATTGACAACCCATTACTTGCATATGTTAATAATGCCATAGTATTTTTAGAAACAACTTTTTATACTACACTTACCTTCTTAAGAGTTGGAAAGGAAGAAAAAAACCTTGTTTCTATAATTCCAAGTATCCCCCACTCCTCTAAATAAATATCTTGACGTGTAATTTCAGTCCAGGTGGGAGATTGTTTAATAGGGTCAAGAGAGTAATCCACCTTATCATCCAACAAACCATTTCTCACCATCCTATCATGCCCGAACTTCTAACAAACAAGATGAAACCGAGAACACGTTCATACCAAACTCCAACTTTAGTCAACAAAATATATACTTGAACTCTATTCTTATGCTCCTCCCTTTACACTTACAAAACCCGTTTTGGTTATTGTATTCTAACATTCACTGTAGGCTCCATATCTAAAAAAAGGTTTCTACAGAGACCCTAACAAATTAGAATATATATATATATATATATATAGGAATATTTGGAACAACTGATAATATTTTGGAAAAATGTGGTATCAAGGTAACCAATAGTTACAGTGATGATCTCCTCGATTGAGGAACTATAAAAATTCCTTAAATATTAGTAACCTAATACCCACCATAATAATAGTGTATAATATAACTAGTGTCAAGGTCCGCACAGGAAAATAAGTGGCAACATTGTCAAAAGAAACTGGATTCGTCCACTTTGGGATGAAATTAATAAAATATAAGAACCAAATGTAAAATATTCCTCACCTAGAGGTGTAAGTCATCGATGTAGTGTAATTAAGTATTAATATAAAAATTATAAAGTTAATTTTTTCTTAACAAAAGCTCAGAAACTATGGTACTGGTAGTAATAATAAGAATGAAACGATCCCAAACAAAATCTCAGGATTAGAAATTGGTATGGTGTAATGAATACAGGGAAGGAGGAACATGTTGTCTCAGTCTAAGATGATAGCCTATGGGATCCCAAAGTGTACCCACACTCATTCAAAGAAGATTTTAACAGTGGCTTCAGTTGTGATATTCTTCTTGCAGGATGCCATAATGGCCATCTTTGAGAATATGTCGACGACCAAAAAAAACAGTTGTTGCCATGCTTAGTAGAAGGAAGGCTCGACTTGTAATCCATGGAGATGGATTCCCAAGGTTGACTAGGGGTAGGCAGCGGAGTATAGAGGCCTTGCTTCTTGATGGTCGGTTTTGCAATTGCGCAAGAAGTGCAGGTTCTGATGTACTTCCTGACATCTTGTTGAAGGTTTGGCCAATGGAAATACTTATTTAGTACTACCACTATTTTCTCAACCCTGAAATTCCCAATGACCCGACTGTAGTGCGCTTCCCAAATCATCTTCGCATGCTCACTTGAAGGAACATGAAGGCCCTCCTAGGTGACATAACAGTGCATCCTAGAGGTGAAAATTTGGAACTCGATTACCCTCCAAGAGCGTCTTATATGTGTGACTGAATTCTGGATCACTCTTGTATAGAAGTAGTCAATCAAAAGCCTCGTGCCCACAAGAGTTGAGCACGGTGGTTAGTGCCACGATCGATAGTCGGGTGAGGTAGTCTGCAACATTATTGGTGCTAACATTCTTGTACTTTATGTTCAAATTAAGCTATGTCAAATATGTGGTCCACTTATGATGGAAATCATTTTTCAACTTCCCTTGTGTCTGTATGAACTACAGGGGTCGGTGGTCTATGTGGATGATCATTCCCTTCCCCAAAATGTAATGCTTCCATTTTTGGAAAGCCTGCACAATGGAATACATCTCTTTTTCATAAGTTGGATACTTTCAGACTCCTTCAAATAGTGTCTCATTGTGATATGCCATTGGATGCCCTTATTGAGTAATAACTGCCCCAATAGCATGGTAAGAGGCATATGTTTTTATCTCAAATGGTTTTTGCAAGTCTGGTAATGTGAGTAATGGGGCAGAGCAGAGGAGATGTTTCAACTCTTTGGACACCTTATGTTGATATTCAAGCCAAAATAAATTTTCTTTCGCTTCTCCCTTGGTGACTTGACTCAAGGGCCAAGTGATATGAGAGAATCTCAACATGAACCTGCAGTAGAAATTAGTAAGACCCAGAAAGTTGCAGAGCTTTGATAGAGTGGTTGAGGCTGGACAATCTCGAATGACTTGGATCTTGGCTAGATCCACAGGCACCCCCCGCTCATCAATAATGTTTCCCAGATACTAAACCTAGGTCATGCCAAAAGTGCACTTCTCCAAATTGGCACACAACTTGTGTTGTCGCAGTGTTTGGAGGACCTATCGAATGTGGTGGAGGTGCTCTTCCCAAGTCTGCTGAAGATCAGGATGTCATCCAGGTATACTAGTACCAAATGAGTTGGTGAATGTATGCAAGATGTCATCCATGAGCCTCATGAATTTTGTAGGAGCATTCGTCAACCCGAAAGGCATGACCATCCATTCAAACAGGCCATCCTTTGCTTTGAAGGTAGTCTTCCACACATTGTAGGGTTTGATTGGTACCTAGTGAAACCTGGACTTCAAGTCAATCTTGTTGAAATATTTTTCTACCTTTATTGGTCCATAAGGTCATCAATTTGTGGGATTGGGTAACTATTCTAGACCGTGACCTTGTTCAACACCCGATAGTCAATACAGAGTCTCCAAGTCCCATCCTTTTTCTACACCAACATGATCGGGCTCCCACAGGGTGATGAACTCGGAAGGATGTGAAATTTCTACAGCAGCTTCTGAATTTGCCTCTTAATTTCATCGTTCTCCAAAACATAGTGCCAATAGATTGGTCCATTGGGCAGTAGCACACCTGGGGTTAGATATATGGGGTGCTTGACCTCACAGTGCATAGGCACCCCTACGGGTGAGATGAAGATGTCCTCGTACTCCTCCACAACCTTGTCCATTTTTTGTTGTCATGTAGATGAGCCCTATCTGGAAGTCGTGGCCACAGTATTCTTCTTTCCTTGAGGCCGGATCATCAGGAAAATGAATTTCCCAATTTTGGAAATGAGTTTATTGCATTTTTTTGTAGTAACCAATGAGATGGAGGCAGGCGGTGCGACCTCTAGTATCCTGTACAAATTATTTCCCAAAGTAACAATAAAAGCACGAGGTCAAGACTCGTATACAACATGTCTCTTCCACAAGTATGGTTGGCCTAATAATACATCATAAACATAAAGAGGGGAAATTTCACATAATACCTCATCTGTGAAGGGTTTTATGTTGTAGGAAAGGCGACATTGCTAGCTGACGTGGAGATCTCGTCCTTGGTGAAGCCACCCAATGATGTACGGTTGTGGGTGTTTTGTGGTTGAAAAGCCTAGGACTTCATGACCTCTGGTGAAATGAGGTTCTTTTGGCTCCTGTTGTCGACAATGAACTGCAGCAAGGAACCCTTTACCCACATCTGGGAATGGAATAGGCGCTTCTCCTCCTGTATATCTTCTAGTTCCTCCTTTTGGATATTTGTGGTGGTAACGGTGATGTTGGGATCCGCATCGATAATTTTCTTCCCTTTTTCACTCCCCTTGTCGGGTTATGATTCAGAGTTAGAGCATGCATCTGATTCAAAAGCCTTCATCTCAGCCACTAGTTACTACTTGGCTTGACACTCACTTGTGTTGTGAGTGGAGCTCTTATGGAACTCACACCACTTTCCCATGTCTTTCTTTGGCTTCGTGGTGTTGTTCTTTGCTTACGACTTTGGCAAGTTATCCTAGGACACCATACCTTGGATTTTTCCTTTGTTCTGTGGTTTGGGTACACCTTTCCCTTGCTTCTAATTCGCAAATCCAAAGTCTCGCTTATTCTATTTGAAATTTTGCTCAATCTTGGAAGCATATCGGTATGTTTCACCAAGTGAGGAGATGTCAAGGAAATCCATTTCCTTTTGAATGTATCTATGCATAAAGTTGTGGTACTTCAATGCCAATTGTTTCTCTGAATCTTTGATACCCAATTTTGTGCACAGGGTATGAAACAAATTCGTCAACTCATGCACATCTTGATCCCTTGGTTGTCGTAGCATAGACCATCGTATGTACTTGTCCTCATAGCTCCCATGGGATAATATTCCTCCATGATAGCGTCTCAGAAAGAATTCCAAGTGGGTGCAGCCAAAAAAAATAGAGGGTTCCCTCTCATCCTTTTGCTCATGGTAGGTTTCAAACCACTCCTTGACATGGGTTGTCTTTGAGGAGTGTAAAAGTAATATTTTCCCAGTTGGAAAATTCATGAACTGATAAATACCTTCTAATAGATTCAACCAACTATCTACGACGCCTACATCTATTTAGCCCTCAAATATGGGAATGTCAAAGTTTACTTGTACCTTGAAAGGATTTGTGCCTCCAGAGTGGTTGTTGGATGCAAATGCGTCGTCAGTGGGCATTCGTTGAAGAATCTGAGAAAATTTATCTATCATCGCGTTCCTTTGCTTCTCGAGGGCCTCCTCGAGAAATATTTTGATAGGATATCTTGCTCCCTCATATTTATTTTTTTCCCCCATGGTAGGTCGTCCGAGTTTGCGAGGTTAACCTTGCAAAGGTTCAACCAGATCAAACCCTAAATCCTTATACCCCAACCTCATTCGGGACATGCAAACAAGGATCAAGAAAGGGAAAACTATTCTGATACCACTAATACTGACCTATGCAGGAACACAATAAAATACAGAAATACACATAAATGTAGAGATGCAGCAGAAATAAGACTTCATTCCATGAATATCTCATAATTGAAATATGCTTACACAGAGAATCGAAATAAACTAGTTAGGGCACTAGTAGCTTATCTCTGAGAAGAGATGTGGCAACTACCTACCTCTGAATTGTATTACAATGAGGCTTGAAGGCCTATTTATTATTGAGAAACAATGGAAAAACCTAAACATCCAAAAACCTAACCCTAGGAGTTGAAACTCCAGACTATGGGCCTCGTTAGGGTAAATTGGTACATCAATTTCTCGGGGTCGTAACTTTGGCATACTATCTTTGTTTGACGCACATGATACATCGTTAGAAAGATCTATCCGAGGAATAAAACTTCTAACAAAAAATATCAAGTTTGGAAGACTCATAACCACTGGAACTTTCATGTCCAAAAAACGTCATTTAGGGACTCAAAATGGCTCTGGAAGTTCAAGACCCGAAAAACTGCCAAAAATAGTAAATTGTGCTACAATTAAGGAAACCGAAAAACTAAAATAAACAATGGTGGGGGTCCAAGTGGAATAGGTGGGTGGCCACCAATATCCACCTAGATCAATGGGTAAGCCCCATGGTAGTTTAGGAAAATAATAAAAAGGACGAGATCAGAATATTTTTGGACCTAACGAATTTGAATGAAGAAGGCTTGCATGACCCCTTTCCCACACCATTTATAGACGAAGTATTGGACAATGTAGGAGGGCAAGATGCCTTCTTTCATATATTTATTTTTGAGCTACCATCGTATCAAAATTGCACCATAGGATAGACACAAGATAACTTTTGCTACAGAGTGGGGATATTATCAGTACACGGTGATGCCTTTTGGCTTGAAGAATTCTCCTGCCATATTTTCTAGAGTTGTAATCGCAGCTTTCAAAGAGTATATACACAAATTTTTGGAAGTTCACTTTGATAACTGGTCAGTATTTGGGTTGTTGAATAAACATGTTGCAAGCTTGAGGTTAATTCTTAATACATGTAGGAAATATAAAATATCATTGAATTTGAAGAAGTGTATATTTTGTGTAACTTTTGGTATGTTACTGAGACATGTTGTTTGTAAGCAAGGACTCTCGGTGGAACCTACGAAGATTGTTGTTATTGTAAACCTGGATCCACCTAAAACAATGAGACAATTGTGCACGGCACCCTGACACATTGGTTACTACATAAAGTTTATAAAGGGGTATGTGCATATTTTTGCGCCAATGGAGAATTTATTGAAGAAAGATGTCACTTTTCACTGCGACAAAGAATTCTAGAAGAGACTTGACATGATAAAAGAGAAGATTTTGACTGCATCTATTATGGTTCTCCCATACTAGAATAAGGAATTTCATGTACATTTCCATGCATCTTGCTTAGCGTTGGGTGTAATACTGGAACAACTAGGAGTAGGAGAAATTGATCACCCCATAGATTTTGCAAGCATAAAATTGTCTACAGAAGAGATGAATTAATCTACCATAGAAAGAGAAGGGTTAACTATGGTTTATGCATTATAAAAGTTTAGGCATTATTTGTTGGGAGTGCCCTTCAAGATGTTCACTAATCAGTCCACGCTGAAGTATTTGGTGAATAAGCATGTTTTAGGTGGGAAAATATGTCGATGGTTTTTGTTGTTCTAGGAGTACGACTTCAAAGCTTTTTTCAAGCCAGGAAGATTAAATTTCATGTTGGATCATCTATCAACAATAGACACATGTGAGGAACCCACTAGTATCAAGGATAACCGGCATGACACACAATTATTCACAATTAGGATCGCAGATGATCACTTCAAGGATATTATTCATTTTTTGGCTATGGGAATGGCACCCACGGAGTACACTATGTAGAAATGAAGTTGATGGTAGTCAAAGCAGCTAATTTCTCATTGATTTCAGGACATTTGTACAAAATGGGACCGGATGAGTTACTGCGCAGATACGTCCCTGAACATGAAATGCAGAGTATTTTAATAGAAGCTTATGAAGGATACGTAAGAGGAATTTATGCAGGAAATGCCACAACACAGAAAATCTTGAGAGCTGGGTTATGGTGGCCCATAGTGCATAAGGATGCAAAGGAGTTTTGTCGAGCATGTGTTATCTGCTAAATAACAAGAAATCCATCTAGAAGGGATGAAATGCCATTAAATCCACAAGTGACATTGCAAGAATTTGACAAATGACCATTGACTTTGTTGGACCTATTAACCCAACAAGAAAGAAGATCGGCACAACATACATAATAATTACAACTGATTACTTGACGGGGTGGTCCGAGGCATAACCAGTGAAGAATTGCAACGTAGATACTACCGCAAAGTTCATATTTGAATATATTTTTTCTAGATTTGGTGTCTGAATATCTTGATGAGTGACAGGGGTTCACATTTCTTTCATAAGACTATTGAGGAGTTGATTGAATAATTTCAAGTACATCATCAAAAGAGTACACCCTATCATCCTCAGGCAAATATGACAGTTGAATCTTTCAATAAGATCCTAGAAAATGCACTCACAAAAGTGTGCAACATGGATAGAAATGAATGGGATCTAATGATTCCAACGATGTTGTGGGCATATAGAACAACATGCAAGAAACTGGCAGGTGAGATACCTTTTAGGTTTGTATATGGACAAGAATTAGTCATGCCTATGGAGTACATTATGCCAAGTTTAAGAATTACAACATTCACAGATATGGTAGACTCCAATATTATGGAGGAAATGATGGCACAATTACTTGCTTTGGAAGAAGACATGTTTATAGTAGGTTTTCATCAGCGAGTACAGAAGGCAAGGGATAAATCTTGCCATGACAGGTGTTGTTTAGGTAGCCCTCACCCCAAGCTAAAAGAAAACAAGCCGAAGTAAACAAAGAGAAGGTCCATGAATATAGTGGGGTAAGTGAGTCTAAAGGTAGTATGGCACGCAAACCCCCTCATGGCAAGAGCACGGACAAAAGACTAAAGGTGTGGAACAGCTAAATGAAAAAAGGGGTCGCGTTCCATATGTCGGACAGCCAAAAGAAAAGTGCCACATACATGGATTCTGGGGGTACTAAGGATGAGCGGAAGAAGGTGGAGATCTACCCTCGGAGCACATGATGTCACGTGATAGCGGAACAAAGCTTAAGTCTTCCATGGGGTGATGGAGTGTTATGGGAGGGCCTCACGGGCTCCCACCAGAACTTTAAGTGGGCGCCTCAAGGTAGACACGTGGCATTATGAAAACAAAATTTAAGGTAAGTTTAGGGAGGCCGATATGAGACCAGTACTGGTATTAACCCGGCGCATGGCTTGCACCTACCCGGCTCCTGATAGCCAACAACCTATTGCCACGCATCCCATTGTCAACATCCTTATGACGTCAGCCCTACAGTTGGACCTTAACCTCATTTTTCGCAAATCTAAGTCTGTTTAACCTTGTTTTATGCCCATAGTTAGTAAAATACTTGTTTTTACGAATCCATCATGTAGGGAAACTCAAACTACAGTACCAGGTCACTTTCAACCCCAGTGTCACTTTCCCCCTTAGGATTTCTCATTGTTCGCAGGTATTTATTCATTCCTCCACCTCACCATTTTTCTTTTGTTTTACTCTTCAAAATGGTCATGGGGAAAGAAAAGTCCAGAAAATTGGAAACTGAAACCCCACAAGCCCGCAAGGTCAGAGCTATCCCTGGCCCTGAACCCCTCATTGACGCTCATGCGCGAATTCACGACCTGTCCTACCCTTTCATTGTATCCCATGTTAGACCCGAGTTATTTGAACGACATTTGAAGGGCCAAGACACGTTCAAGGTCGTTTAATCAAACCTTTATTATCATATTTCTCTAACCACATACCTAGTTCCTGAGTTTATAGTTTGGCTCTGAGACGCCTATGAAGAATGTAGGGAATTATTCTTATTGGCTGAGGGGAATAAGATCTTCCGCATATCCCCTGAGCTCATAAAGGAGGCCCTTCGTTTCCCTCACAGTCAGAGTTATGTCGAGTTTACTAAGTTATCCCTTTCCCGTCAGTTTTCAAAACTTCCTTGGAAGCAGCAAAATGAATTCCTCGGTTTTATTTCAGACTCTCGTCTTATAGTTATCCCACCTTCAAATGTTGTTCCTTTGTCTACTTTCAGAGACAATGTTCTGCCGATCCTTGCTTTCATTTCAGGGTTATTAGGTCTCAAGGAGGTAGAAAAGGTGTCGAAAGAATATATAGCTCTCCTCTAGCTCATGTCTCAAAAGGGTATTCTTTTGGATATCCCAACTTTTCTGGCTTCGGCCATCCAAACTCAATTCCCAGAGCTGCCCTCCTCTGGTTCTTTCCAGTTCTATTCGTTAGTATTTTATCTTTTCCTGTTCAAGCATGCAGACAGGTTTGAGAGTCTAGGCCTCGAGAAGCTTTTGAGGATGAACGCTCAGCCAAGAACTGTCTTTGAATGGAAAATATATCTTCGTCAATAGCCTAATGGGAGGGGGTATACAAAGTTTTTAAATGATTTCATGTCCATTGCCTATACCAGAATACATGATAACCCTCCGACCAGAATTTTTCCTGAGCAGAAGGAATGGTTGCAGTTCGATGAGGAAGATAGCACAAGGAACTGGTACCTGTATGATGACTACACTGAAATCAGGGTCTATGGTGTGGAAGTTCCCCCTTACCGCCTGCCGATGTTTCTAGCTATGCAATTTTTTTCCCTTGAGTTTATCTGTCAAACCCTGAAGGCCGAACAGTTCCACTTCATGCCTAAAAAGAAAGGATACATTCTCAAGCTCCCCACCTCTATTGGTCCTTTCACTGTAAATTCGAGACACGCCCTCTCCATAGTGGAAACATTGCTTCAAGGGATGGACCTGATACAAAGAAAAGTTTGGACCTATTAACCAAAAGGGATCCTTTCCAACAGGAAAAGGAAAATAAATTCGAATTCTTATGTACATGAGATTAGGCCCTTCATTGAGTGGAGAGCTAACCTTGATACATGGCCTTTGGATTCACAGATGGAGGTGGAGTCTTCAGTAGCAGAAGGAAGGGGCGACACTTCTTCAGGAGGAACTAAAAGGAAAGGACATGAAGATGAGGTAGGTGCATTATAAGGCCAAGTAGTATGGACATAGGCGAAGGTTCCCATCTCTCTAAGAAACAAAGAACCGAGGAGCCAAAGATTATATGGGAAGAGCCATCACAGGAGCAATTTGTTCGATACGGGAAGCCTGATAGAAGAAAGGTTGGTTTCACAATTTCTTATGACGGTGCTTCTTCCTCGGAGTTTTCTGGGCTGTCACAGGCCATTTCAGTTAATAGAGCTGAGGTAAGGAAAGAAATAAGTAACAGAAACAAAACTACATGGGATAAACTAAGACTGTAATTAGCCAGATTCGTGAACAAGTATCATACTCAGCTTACCACTGAGCTATATATGGACAAAGAATAGCTGATAATTGCTATTACAAAGGTGGTGCTAGATCCTACAGCTGAGGGAACTAGTTACCGAGCCTTGGAGTTCACTTTAAATGTGGCTAATATCCCTGTAACAGACAAGATCAGTCTCCCCTAGTGTATTGGAGATATGTTGAGAGATGAAGTGGTAAATCTTGCGCTTTCTCTGAGAAAACTTGAAGACAAGTACAACACACTGTTGGAGAATCAAAAGAGAGAAATAACTAGTGCCAGAGGTATACACAACAACCTAGAAACTCTCAGGAAGGCAGTAAGGGGCAAAGGAGCCGATAAGGATGCGGTTTGGAAGAAGCTTATCCTTGATCTGGTGGAAGAGAACTTTGAGCTAAAGAAAATTCTAAACATCCCCTGCGGAGAACATGTACAAATGGACAAGTTGATCTAGGTAGAAAGAGATAAATTAGCTCTCGTTGATTCATTGGCTAAAGAGAAGGAAGGGAACACCAAAATGACCACGGAGATGGCTGGCTTAAGGCAGAGATTGTCGGATTTACAGGGAAAATGGGACAAACATGTATGCGTGACCCCAACTTCTGAAGAGCTTGGCACTACCCTGGATCAGCTGACTAAAGCCTTGTCAGACTTGCAGGTTTCAGAAAATGAAGCCCGAACAACATGCCACAAGCTACAAGTACTGGAAGCTAAGCTGGCTAAAAATGATAAGGTGGTAATGGCCTTGCAAGCTGAGGTTGAGAAAATGAAAAGAGAGAAGAAGATACAAGATAAAACCATCAAGGATCTAACCACTCAGATGAAGGGAAATGTCACTCTCCTGGAAGCCAGGCGCCTAATCTGGACAGACATCATATCAGAGGTGAGAAAACACTGGAAATACCTCACTCTGATGGACAACAAGAAGATCGTGATTTGTTTATTTCACCCTCTGCACTTTTATTTTCCTTTTTATTGTTATGTTATTGGTTAGCACCTTCATTAAGGCCACTATGTAGATAATGAGAGGCCTTCTTCCTCATCATCATTTTTGGTTTTTTATGGAGACCCAAAATAGAAAGATATCTTTAGGGGGAATATTTTTTCTAAAAAATATTTTTCACAGGGCTCAGCAGAAATCTATAAAAAATGAAATCTGAAGCTGAGAAAAGGTTTTTGATTTTTCAGAGCAGAAACTTCTGGTTGTGAATTTTCCTTTTTGTAAAGTTTTGAGATACGTTCATGGTGTATGTTGGAAGATCTCGTTGGGTAATAGAAATGAAGCTATTCTCTTGTGAAATGGATTCCAAATGAGATGATTTACAGTCTGTATTTCTCAGTTATGATTTAATATAAATGTTCGTTGTATTTCCATCACTTTTCTTGTATCGTAAGATTTCAAAATGCGAGTGTTGATTATTTAGATATGAATTTATCTTGAAGGGTACTCATATCTGCTTGTATGCTACACTTTAAATATGGCTCGAGGCACAATATTCTGTTCATGTTTTATTTACATCACCGTCTTTCTTCCGATGTTAGTGGGGTGGATTCGTATGCTAGTATAAGCCTACCTTAAGCTAATATTTCCTTTCATGTTCTGCCACTGTTTCCATACTCATTGATTTTGGTAACTGTTTACTAGTCTCACGCTCGACCCTCTTCACAACAGTTAGTTTTATGTCTGCTTCTAACGCTCACTTATAGACCCTTATGCTATATCATTGTATGTCATTATTATCCATTTTTTGTCTCTGATGTCTTGGTCTCATACCAGAAAACGTTAATCCATTTTTATAACAAGAGGTATTGTATTATCAGTTGTAAAAATCCTTTCTGAAACCTCTTGTCTTAAGATGTCCTAGGCACTGGTATTTAACAACTCAAGGTTGTCTCAAGGAGCTACAACATATTTTTAGCATCATTGTCGGGGATCGAATATGAATATATTATCCCTGGGATACGACAAAATCACATTCGCCCTTTAGAATCAGGTGGCACGAAGGTTTGAGAGTTGTAGATCTCTCACCTCAGCAACTCCACTATCCTTTAAAGTACAAATCCATTTTCATCCATGGCTTATCATAAGCCCCACCTAAGGTTAGATACGTCTCAGCTAAGAATTCCTTTTGTGTCTAACCCAGAGAATTTTTTTTTCAAAAGAATCTGGAAGGAAAAGCAGCTCGCACACACTGATATACCCAGGTTCTCATTAGAATACTCTCTGTCATCCTCTCAGCAAGCTCAAGTTCAGAGCCCTGGTCCCACTACTAGAGTACTTGAATACCCACCAGATAACCTTGCCCCTGATCATTCAAAAATAAAATATGAAGCAGAGTCAATAGACACTTCTAGATTCCCTCACATCCCACTCCCGAAGTTGAAGAAATTAAGCAAGTGAAAATCCCTCAGAGTACACTTGCCCAAGCCAATTCACAAGTCACCTTTCAGCATATACCCAACCTCATTCATCAAAACCCTCCTCTAGCTCCACCACCTCCCATGGTAGTTCCTGGCTTCTTGCTAAATAAATATGCACCCCTGGCATTACCACAGATTTTAAGTGACATGCCTCAAGACTACATGAAACTCTTACCCCAGTTTACTGGGGAAGACAATAGGGCTGCTCAAAAGAATCTTGAATATTTTTGTTCTTTCACAGATAATTTCAAGGTGGAACACCTAGACGTAGTGCTAAGGTTGTTCGTGAAATTTCTAGATGGGGAAGCTCAGAAGTGGTTCAAGAGTATGGGAGACGACACCATCCCTAACTGGGAGGAGATGGAAAATTCTTTCACCCGAAAGTGGGGAGAGAAAAGATACCATGGTTACTGTCTCACAGAATTCAATGCTTTGAAGAAAATACATAATGAGGATGTGTTTGAATTCATAAAGAGATTCAACAAGCTATACACCAACCTACTGGCTGATACGAAACCTCCTCAGAAAGCTACTAAGGTAGTTTTCGTGGGAGAATTTGAATCTAAGTTCGGTTTCACCCTAAGATAAAGGAATTCTTCTTCTCTGGACCAAGCTTAGACCAATGCATTGGAGGTAGAAGAAAACTTTTCTTCTACAAGGAAATCGAAAGGAAGGCTAGACCACGATTTAAGATTGAGGATATGAACAAGATTATTAAGAATATTTCAAATAAACTGGTGAAATTAGAGCTTGAAGCAAAGAATGCCTCATCCCGGCCATCTCAAACTGCTCCTAACAGGGGTTATAACTAACAGTATCGAAAGCCACCTCTACAGATATTGCAAAGGGACAGAAAGGAGCAGCAAGATCACATAAAACCCCCTTTTTGTTTGGAAGGGAAAATGGAGGGTCCTATTGAAGATGTTCCTGATGGACAAGATGATCAGTACCTTGCCTATTCGGAAGGGGAGGAGGTAGAGCTTTCTCTACAGGAGGAAGAAGAGGAAGAGAAAGTGAGCTCCACTGAAGATCTTGACATTGATTTTTATTGCAGACAGTTTGTGGATTTCATGCAAGCCCAATTCCACAAGAAATATGATCTTTGTTCTTCGAGGAAAAGGACTCGTACTCAAGATCAAGATGAAGAGTCACCTCCAAAGGATTCGGTCTCTCAGAAGGTAGATAATAGAGGTAAAAAAACCTATTGAAGAGCCCTTACATTAGAAAGTTACTCCTCCCTCCTCATCTAAGTCAATACCTAATCCCCTTGCAAGCCCTAAATATATTCTTGCTGATGCAAAGCCTCCAGTATTTCCCAAAGAACCAAAAGAGACCATCGTGGAAAAGTGTCCTTCTATGTTTAATCTCCAAAAAGAATTAGAGATATTTAAGATCCCTGTCCCTTTAGTTGAGCTTTTGAAGCAGCCCTCTTATAAAGCTTAGGTGTCTCAGTTCATGCTTCCTTATGGTGTAGCTCCTCCTCCTATGGTAGTATTTGGCCCACATGTAGAAGAACTAGATTCATCAACTCCACCCTTTTATCATCCATGAGTTACTGCTACACAATTGTATGTTGGACTCAGGGGCATCACATAATCTGTTACCTCTGTCATTCATGGAGTAGTTAGGGTTGCACATCACTCGCCCGTATAAGGACCTCTATTCTTTTGATTCCAAGAGGGTCAAATTCCTGGGGATGATTAAAGATTTAGTGGTGAACTTGGCTCAGACCCCAGCCAAAAGCATTTCTATGGTCATAGTGGTCACTGATATCCCAGCCCAGTTTGGGATGCCCATTTTCCAGATCATGGGGAGCTAAAATTGGAGGTTTAATCAAGCTTGACCTCACATATGCAACCATTCCAGTGTTTGGGGGGAAAGGAAGGAGGCTGTATCAGGAGTCAAGATTCATGAAGATGGTGACCAGAGCTGATGGCTCAGTCAATTCTCCAGTATATAGCAAGGAGGGGGAGTTTTCCTATCTAATGTTCGAGGAGGACCAAGAGTTTTTACAGGAACCAGCATTCAGTCGGTTGAGACTGGAACAGTCCGCAAGTAATGAAGAAAAGGGGATGTGGAATCTGCACTTCAATGGAGAAAATTCAAGGGAAGGAAATGGAGCAGGGGTCCTCCTAATCTCTCTTACTGGAAAATTAGTCCCCTTATATTTTAAATTGGAATATGAAGCCACCAATAATTTATAAAAGTATGAGGCACTACTTTTTGGGTTACAATCTGCCGGAAATATGAACATTCAGAATCTCAATTTTTTTAGAGACTTAGAGCTGGTGGTGAGGCAGATTAAAAATCAATTCCAGGTTAAACACCCTCAGTTAAGAGCATACAGAAACAAAGTATGGGACCTAGTGGAGAAATTTTTCCTAGTGTTCAACATACAATTTATGCGAAGAGATCAAAACATGATGGCTGATTCCCTTACTGTGGTAGCAATTAACTTCCATCCACACCATAATCTGCTCTTGAGATATGAAGTGGAGGTGCATTATCATCCCTCTATCCCAGATAACGTCAAACACTGGCAGGTGTTTGAAGATGAGGAGCAGATGAAGCGCTTCATGGAGAATATCAGAGAGTTTTCTAACTCATTCATTGATACCGGCGAAGAAGAGACCGAAGAACAACCCCAAAAAAAATGGTGAGAGACAGTGGCTAGGCATAGGGTGTTGCAACTGAAAGGGAATGTGATCCCCAGAGGTCTGGTGCCTTTGGAAATATTATTCGATAAAAATGACGTCCCTATCAGCCCTAAAAAATCAACTGATGAAGCTCAAGAAGAAGATCATGTAAACATCAGGATAGAAGAGGATCCTAAAATTGTAAAATTTTCTAAAAGAGTTCCAAAAGAATATAAAGAACAATACTTCAAATTGTTCCATTCCTACAGAGATTTTTTCGCTTGGTCCTACCAAGATCTCAAAAAATTTGATACCAACATCATACAGCATAAAATCCCACTGAGAGGAGATGCTAAGCCACATAAGCAAAATTTGAGGTAAATCAACCCCTTGCTGCTCCCTTCCATAGAGAAGGAAATCAAGAAGTTGTTGAAGGCTAAGATAATTGTGCCTCTGAGATATTCAAAGTGGGTCTTCAACTTGGTCTTGGTCTTAAAGAAGATCAGGGAAATAAGGCTGTGTGTAGACTTTCAGAATTTGAACAGAGCATCCCTTAAAGATAACTATCATCTCCCCAAGATGGATCACATACTTCAGAAAGTGGTGGGATCTTATTGAATGTCCATGATGGATGGTTTCTATGGATATAACCAGGTGGAAATCCTCCTCGAAGATCAAAAGAAGATGAATATTACCACATCATTGGGGACGTTCATGTATGCCCGAATGCCTTTCGGCCTGATAAATGCGGGAGCCACTTTCTAGTGGGCGATGGACATTGATTTCATATGAGAGCAAGAAAAGTTTGTGGTGGTATATCTGGATGATATCACCATTTTTTTGAATGATGATTCTGAACATATTGAGCATTTGCATTGGAATTTTGACAAGTGTCACAGGTATGGTCTATCCCTAAATCCTCAAAAATACATGTTTGCTCTAGAACAAGGAAAATTATTAGGGCATATTCTAACTAAAGTTAGAGTAAATATTGATCCAAAAATAGTAGAGGTAATTAACGACATATCTTTACCTTGAAACATGAAGGAGATCCAGGTATTCCTTGGATACATAAACTTTTTGAGAAGATTCATCCCGAACTACGCAGAAATAGTTCGGCATATCATTGAAATGCTTAGAAAAACAATGATGTAAAATGGACGCCAGAGTCAATAGAAGCATTCAATAGAATTAAAAGTGCCTTTGCAGAAGCCCCAGTACTAGCAGGACCATACTATGGTAAGCCCTGCATGATCTTCTCGTTTTCATCCCCACATACTGTAGCTACGGTATTATTGTAGAAAAATGAAGATGAGTATGAGAAACCCATCGCATTTTTCAGTCAGGTGCTTCGAGATGCCGAGTTGAAGTACAAAATTTTGGAGAAGTAGGCATATTTCCAGGTAAAATCCCTAAAATATCTCCGAATGTATGTGTTGTAGTCAACCATAACTTCTTTGTGCCCACGGCTGCGGTGAAAGACATCTTGATTTAAGGGGATAGCAAGGGAAAGAGAGGTAAATGAATCCCTAAGATTCAAGAATATGAGTTGGACATTCGCCCCACAAATCTTATTAAAGGAAAGGGGTTAGAAAAAATCTTGTCTGAGTCAAATTGCTAGGCTCTGGGCATAAATCTATTCATCTAGGGTGGAGAATTACTTGAAGGTACAGATGAGCAGCACAAGATAGAAAATTCTATGCAAAAAACTCACATGAATTACTTGCTCAGTACTTGGTATAAAGATATTTTAGAATACCTTTTAATTCTCAGGTGTTCGTTAAACTTCGATAAGACCAAATATCAAACCCTAAGGTTGAAGTCCTAGAAACACATCATTGCAAATGGTCGATTATATTGGAAAGACCCTTCAAGAATCTTACTCTTATGTCTCACAGAATCAGAGGTGAAGTCATGGTTGAATTCCATGAAGGCATCTGTGGAGGTCATTATAGTTGGCGGTCCATAGCTCAAAAGATATTGAAAGTGGGCTTCTTCTGGGCTAAATTTTTCAGAGATGTACATGCTTGGGTCAGGGCATACGAGAAATGTCAGAGGTTTGCTGAAAAACAGAGATTTTCACCTTTACCTATGATTCCAGTACATATAGAAGAGCCTTTTCAGCAATGGGGAATCGACTTTATCAGAGAAATTCACCTGGTGTCAAGTGGTCAACATACGTGGTTCCTCACCACCACTGACTACTTCACCAAATGGGTAGAGGTGATACCCGCAAGAAATGCCACTGGTGCAGTTGTCATAAAGTTCCTGGAGGAGAATATCATATCCAAATTTGGCTGCCCAATCAAGGTTGTGACAGATAATGCTCAGGCTTTCAAGTTTTCCAAATTCACCAATTTCTGTCAGTAATACAATATCACATTGGGACACTCTATAGCCTATTATCCCGAGGAAAATGGACTGTCCGAGTCTTCCAATAAGACATTGGTAAGGGCATTAAAGAAAGCTATTAACGAAATTCAGAGAAAATAGGACTCTCAGCTCAAATTTGTGCTCTCTGCGAACATAATCACTAGTAAAAGGTCAACAGGCAAGTCGCCCTATGAACTGGTTTATGGCTGAGTGGTAGTTTTTCCAATTCAGCTCACCCTGCCTGTGGCTAGGTTCCTCCAAGATAGCCAAGAAGAGCCCAACAATCTCATGAGAAGAATGAACTAGTTGGTTGAGTTAGAAGAGACTCAGAGTTAAGTGAATGATAGGTTAGCAGAATATCAGGAAACGATGAAGGGCTTGTTTGATCAACATGCCAAAGACAGGGAAATGCAATCCAGGGATTTAGTACTGAGATGGGACATCAGAAGAGTCGAGAAAGGTAAGAATGTAAATCTTGATCCGTTGTGTGTAATGTTCCTACTTGGCCTTAGCTAAGAGGAGACATTGAATTTTTATTTATTTTATGTTTATGAAGAAATAATAAAGGAGGACGTGTAAAACTCCTAATAAATCAATGCCCATGTGAAAAAAGACAAATATGGGCTACTTAAATAATCACTTGCAGGTGTGAAAGAGGATTGAGCCAAAGATTGGGTCCACCTTGACCAAATCAACTGCGCTGTCTAGGTTCAATGCATCACCAAGAGGGACTACGCAGTTCTAGAAGGGAACTTCTAATGTGAAAAGGACCAACTCATCCAAGTGGTTTATGGTTTGCAAAGGCCATCTCATGTTATAAAAAGGAGGAGAAGACACATGAAGAGGTTTTTGATGAATTATATTTCTGAAGTATTTGTCTACTTAGACAAATACCATTCTCTGTTATTTAGTAGAGGATTGTGATTGGAATTCTTGTTTAGGGGTTTCATCTCTTCCCTTGAGGATCATTGGAGGAGTTCTTTGCTGAATTTGGCCACTATCTGTTTTGATACCAAGCTCTATCTTTCATAAGCAGCACTGGCCCATTGAGGGTTTTGCAGGTGCTATCTTTTGTAGCAAGTGGCATTGTAGATCTGCTTAGATCTAGTTGTTTATGAGAGGCTTTCTCTATTGGAGAGTGTTATTAAGCATACAAGAAGTTAGCTGATCCATATTTTATATTAGATATGTATTTCTCATTCCATTTACTCAGTATCCTTCACCCTCTGCGCAGTTTCTGCTTCATACTGTGTTATTTTGTGAGAGGGCTTGTTATTTCAGTTTGCTATCAGTTTGGAGGAAGATCTCTTGGTGTTAGGCTTGTCTTCTCTTCGTGATCCATGGATTGGGTTGCTGATCCATGTCTCTATAGATCTGATCTATTTCAGTAATAAAAGTTATCTTCAGAAATTTCTGGGTTTTCTGCAGCACAGTATATTGTAATTCAGATCTACAACTTAATATGCATTATTTTGATGTAATTCCAATTGGATCTTGTTCTTAAAGTCTTATAGCTTCTAGATATGTATTAGATATGATGATTCATCCATAGATCTATCCTAGATATGAAATTTAATTTACAGCACCTGAACCATCGAGAAAATAACGTTGTCTATGTATTTCTGCAGTTTATTTCTAGTTGCAACTCTTATTTCTAAAGGGATCTTGCCCTAGTTCTTCTTGTAATTAGTTTTAAAGGAAATAATATCATATGTAATTCTGATTTAATATTATATTACTGCAATATCAGACCTTTGGTTGACCTCCTCTAAGTTCCAGTCAGATCTGCGCAATTCTAGTAGCTGGGGGTTTCATTTTGTAGCAACTTCTCTCTTTGGCTGATTTCTAGCTAGTCTTGTTTCCGGGAGATCTGTTTAACATGCTAAAACTCATTTTTTTCTGCTGAAATTGCATGTACATGTCACATAAAGCTTGAATAATGGAATCCCAACCCTGATATACATTCTCATTGCTCAAAATTTCTTATAAAACATTTTCGTTGAAGTTCTTGTTAATATTCCTGAATTGGGATTATTCCAAGTTCTATATTGAAGTCTTCATCATTCTTCCACACATCCCTTGCTTCGGTTATCCAATCTGGTTGGATAATTGAAATGGCACAAAGCAATGCTTCCACCTCTTCATCCTTTCTTGAGAGTGCATATGCAACAACATTTAGCTTCCCTTTTTGTAGACAATTTCAAAGTCATAACCCAACATCTTTGTGACCCATTTTTTTTGCTCTTCTGAAGATAGTCTTTGTTACAAAAATTGTTTAAGACTATCATGATCAGTTTTTACCTTGAAGTGTCTTCCCATTAGGTAAGGTCTCCATTTCTTTAGTGCATGTAGTATTGCCAACATTTCCTTCTCATAAATAGCCTTTTGTAAATACTTTCCTTTGATTGAATGACTTTCAAAAGAAATGGGTCTTCCTTCTTGCATTAAAACAACACCAATTCCATTTCTCGAGGCATCACATTCCACAATAAAGGTTTTTGTGAAGTCTGGCGTAGCTAAGACTGGTGCTAGGCACATTGCCTCTTTAAGATGTTCAAAGGCCTTAGTTGCTTCAGAAGTCCATGAAAATGCATCTTTCTTCAATAGTGTTGTTAGAGGTGCTGCTATTCTCCCATAATTCTTAACAAACTTGCGATAATACCCTGTTAACCCGAGAAATCCTCGCAACTGCTTTATGGTTGTGGGAACTTTCCATTCCTTAATGGCTTTAATTTTGTTAGGGTCCACTTTAACCCCCTCTTGAGATACAATATGACCCAGATATTCCACCTCTTGTACTCCAAAGAAACATTTGGACTTTTTTGCATATAATTGTTTCTCCTGCAATAGTTTGAGCACCCTGTCAACATGTTCAACATGATCCTTCCAAGACCTGCTGTAGATTAGTATATCATCACAAAATACTAGCACAAATTTTCTAAGGAAGGGTTTGAAAATGGAATTCATCAACCCTTGAAATGTAGAAGGTGCATTGGTAAGGCCAAAAGGCATGAATAAAAATTCATAATGACCCTCATGAGTTCGAAATGTTGTTTTCGGAATATCTTTAGTCTTCATTCTAATTTGATGATATCCTGAATGAAGATCCAACTCGGTAAAATAAATTTCTCCATGTAATTCATCCAATAATTCATCAATCACAGGAATGGGAAATTTATCTTTAATAGTGAGTTTATTGAGCTCTCCTATAATCTGGACACATGTGCAATGATCCATCTTTTTTTTTCACCAATACTACTGGAGCAGAGAAATAACTTTGACTACGTTGAATTATACCAGCCTCCAACATTTCTGCAATCATACGTTCAATTTCACTCTTTTGGACATAAGGATATCTGTAAGGCCTGATGTTTGGAGGAACACTTCCTGGAATCAAATGAATAGCATGATCATGATCACGAATAGGTGGGAGTCCTTTGGGAGTATCAAACACCTTGGAATGATTGTCTAAGACTTTCTGGAGATCTGGATAAATAGATGCTTTTGATGTTGGAACTTCTAGTGAGCATAATTGTGCAATTACGCCCCATTGTTATTTATTTAGAATATTTGTCATGACATTAGAGCTTATTATCTTTCTTGGCTTCCCCGTGATACCCCGTAATTCTATTTCCTTTCCTTCCAATTTTTTTTTCAAGAAAAGTTCTTGAAAATTAAAAGCTATCGTCCCTAAATATTGTAACCATTGTACTCCTAGTACAACATCAACACCTCCCATTGGGATGGAAAGAATTGGACTATTCAATACATATTCCCCCATTGCTAGCTTGATATTATGGCATTTTCCAGAGAAATTTATAGTTCATCCATTTGCAACCATCACTTGACATTCTGGTGTTGGGTATAGGAAACAATTCAATTCCTTGGCTACCTTATAATGAATAAAATTATGGGTACTACCCGAATCAATCAACACTATTACCTTTTTCTTCTTGATATGTCCTTCTATCTTGAGATTTTGAGGAGTGGTAATTCATACAAATGCTTTACAGATATGGTCAAAATCATTTCTTATTTTTTTAGGGTTGGTTCCTGGTATATATGCTCTTCTTGTTCATTTTCTTCTTCCTCTTCACAATCTATGTAGAATAATTTCTTCTCAGCACACCTATGGCATTTAGTGTATTTACTATCACAACTGTAGCAAAGCCCTTTTTCTCTTTTTTCTTCCAATTTTTCTGGTGTCAACCTTGCAGATGTGGAAATCTAGGCATAACAACACTTGCTTCTTTATAGAAGTGAGTGGCAGGCTTCCGTGTCACCATAATTTTACATTCAATTTTCTTGCCAGCCTGAATGCCTTCTCCAGTGAATCAGGTTCCAAAATGTGAACTTCATGTTGGATGTTATCCTTTAAAGTACCTATGAAGAGATCAATCCTATGTTCCTCTGGAATATCAGTTACCCTTATATTCAATTTTTGGAAGTCCTCAATGTGGTTCCCCACTAAACCCTTTTGTTTTAGATTTATCAATTCGCTAAAGAAGGTGTTTCTCTTTGTATCCTCATAATGCGCTATCATTTCCTATGTAAAAATCAACCATGTGACAATTTTTTTACGGGAGAAAAGCCATCGATACCATACAAATGTATTTTGTTCTAAATGTAATGTTGCAATGCGTACCTTTTGTGTGTTTTTCACATTATGGAGATCAAAATATTGCTCCATCTGTAGTATCCATGTTACAGGATCCTTTCCATCAAACTTCCTCATATCCATTTTTGGAATATGGTGGTTCTTCTCGCCAACATTAGAGTTTATGAAATCACGATTAACATTTATTTTTTTCTCATCATGAGTTTCCCCTACTGTCTTTTCACCATTAGGAAACATTTCTTGTATCAACTTTTTCAAACCTTCCATGTCTACATTTAGATCATTCTTCATGTTTTCCAGTTTTTTAATCGATCTTAGCTTCCATGTCATCCATCTTAGATTCCATGCCATCTATCGTAGATTCCACGCCTTTCTTCAAACCATCCATGTTATTCTTCAAACCATCCATCTTCGCTTTCACACCTTTCTTCAAAACTTCCATTTCATTTTTTGCTGCTCTTTGCGAGAGAGAAATTTGGTGCACTTGCTCTTGTAATTTTGATACATCATGTTGCAATTCTTCATCTTCATGAGTCATAGTAGAGCCTTCTGAAGACTTAATGGGTGTTGAATTATTTTTACAGGGAATTTTTTAGAACCCAATATTGATATCTATTCTACAATATGCCCTTTTAATCAATTCAAATTGATTCTTCAAACAAGACTTATGCAATTCAGAAAACAAATACACACCTTTTTCTTTCTTTTGAGCAGCTTGATATTGAAATTGGATTATCTTTGTGATAGTGGCTCTTCAATATCTAAATTTTGGCACTGAGGTGGCCCTCTGAATTATCTTTCGAATGCCACAGGTTTGACCTGATTTGGATTCTCTAAGGAAAAGTTATGTCCAATCTCCCACAATGACCTAATTATGGACTGGTTCAGTAGAGAAAACTTGTACGACTTGCCACGTGTCACTGTTTCATCCTTCGGCTCTAAAATTGATAGAAAAGAAACTATAGTCCGTTTACTTGTGACCAATTTTTACAGCACTCCAATCCGATGCTCAGAGAGAGAGTTATGAAGCGTTTCCCATGATCACCTCTTTGAGATGAAATTTGGGATCCCGAAAAAGTACTACCTTCCACAGATCATATCTCTGAAAATATTGTGAACAAAGCTCTGAAATTTTGCGATGCATTTCCTTAGGATTTCAGCTTCGCACCCTCGAAATTTTAGATTCTGAACCTTCGTAGAAAATGTTTTATAGAGAAAATGCCATGATTACCTGTTTAGAGTAGAAAAACCTTAGAATCCAAAGCTCTGATACCAAATGTTGTTAAACCAGCTCCAAAAATAGAAGAAAAGAGATATCAATGCCTTAGAAATAAGCCACTTTGAGGGGGAAACCTCCAATGAATTACATGAATGAACAATTTTTGGATGATACAAATGACCAAAATCTCCTTCTATATATAGGAGTCCATGGGGCCACAATGTAATCCTATCCGACCTAACAAGAATTATTTAAGGGCACAATAATAACAATATTGGGGTTACAGGGGTACAACAATAACAATAAGGGGGGGCACATTAACATAATAAGGGACACACTATTAATATAGAGACCTAACAAAGTGATGTTGCCTTCGCCGACCAGGAGTAAATTTTGGTGGTAAAGGTGGTTTCAATGCTAATCTATGTGAACAACGGGGGAAAGGATTTCGTTCTTCCATAATGACTGATTTATTTTAACCAAAAAAAAAAAAACAAAATAAAAGGGTAATACTAGGCAAAAGGTTTACCAAGAAACTGTGAACTGCAGAATACCTCCTGGCGAACCAAGAAGTACAGGCTGGCAATCTGCTAGAATGTTGTGTCAGTGTATCACAATTTACAAGGAAACCAACTCATTTCACTATGGATGGATAGCAACCTAAAATTTCCCTCCCAAATATACCCGATGGTACGTGGAGGCCCAAGTCCGTATTAGCGCTGTCTAATGCGAAACTTCACAGTGAGAACACCCCTTTATACTTTTCGTACTGTAAAACCACCCAATATACCCGAAAGTACATGGACGAGCTATGATATACTTATGTACATGGAGTGAGGTATCACACTCAGAATGTATCATAGACAATTAATGACAACTGCTATGTTTTACGATGCCGGGACATGTCTCTAGCCTATACCTTCTAAATGTTATCGTTATGGTTCCAATGCTTTGTTAGGTAAATTGATGTAAATTTGATGTTGATCTTGTTTATCAATTTTCCTTTCAAGGTTCACCGCAATGATGTAATGGAAATTCCTAAAATGAAAACTAAAATGATAAGCAACCTTTTCGCTTTTATCTTTTTCAATGAAAGTATTAGCTACTAAAGGGAAAGAGCAATCAATTTGAGAGAAAACAACAAAGAGCACAAACTAATATGCAACTTTCCTAATTGTTCCTTTGCAAAACACACAGTCTACTATATGAAAATGTAGGTTTTTCTTTTCAGTCCCCTTAATGTGAATGCAAAAAGAAAACAATGTGCATGAAATCAACAAAAAACAAATGCCTTTTACTTTGAGAAATGAGGAATTTGAACAACAATTTCTCTTTTTAGGAAAATTGAAGAATTTAACTACAATTTCTCCTATAGGAAACGAAGAATTTAACGACAATTTAATTTTCAAAAGAAAATGGATCTAATGCAGCAATGAAAATACTCTGAAATTAATTTTTCAGTGATAAAGAAAAACAATTTAAATAAACATTGAACAAACTTTTCTTTCAAAGGAGGAAGAGGTAGATAAAGTTACCGGTCTCTATGAGGCATCATGCACTTTGAAAACACAACAAAATAAAATTGAAAGCAAATGCAATGACAAATTCAATGTGAATTTGGTTTCTTCTAGGGAGGAAACTCAGTCTCTAAGGGGAGATAGTGCGTTGCAAAGCACCCCTAAGCGGGAGACAGTGCTATGCAAAGCACTTTGTCCTATTCAACAGTGTGTTGGGTGTAGTAGAGAACAAAAATTCAAGCTATTTAACACACTTCTAATGCAAATTTTGATTTCAAAAAGCATAATATTTGAGAGTAAATGCTACTGGGTGAATAAACAGAGGAAAAAAAAGGCAAATACACCAAGGATGAAGGGTAAACTCCCCAGCAGAGTCGTGAATTTGTTATGCGGAATTATGGATTATGGATAAAACATTTTTCCCTAAATGTGGTGCGCATTTAGAACAACAAATTAAAGACATTGAAACTACTTTTCCTAACAGTAAATAGACACACATAATAGATCAAGCAAATTACTTGGATTCCATGCACTTCTAAGTCTCCTTCTGTCGCTCTTGCTGTAGCTTCAAATCCAAGCTAGATCACCAAAATATTTCCTTCAAGAATGAACACTAAAAAATAGAGACATAGCAATATACAAATGCCTATTCAAGTTATTCAGTTAAATCAATGAAATATGAACCATATACATCAGATAAGAATTCATAATATGAAAGACATAAGCTTATACAGATACATATGTGGGAAAGTAAGCAACAATATTTACTAATGGATAAAATGGGAGGTTGCAACCAGTGATTGATTTGATGTCACCAACTCCAACATCATCCCAACCTCATTACAATGAACATCTCTCCATCAGCATATCACTCAAATCAAATCCTCAATTGAAATTTCACCAACATTTCTCTACTCAAATTCTTCCTTCTCAAGCACTAGGATCTGTGCTCAATTTATAAATGAGTTGAAGGTAGTTTCAAAATCAATTAATTTCTAACAATAGGAAAGACATGTTCCCAAGATCAGATATGTCAAATGGACACATGGATTCGAAGTTTGACACATATCCACTCTTCTAGAAGACACTGGCCAAGTGGATATTCCAGAACAATGAGAATTTCACTCTAATTTGACGAACACACCCTTGAGTGTCAGGAAGTGCTTTGCAGAGCACCCTTGAGTGGGGTTACATGCATATGCAAAGCACTTAGCCCCTTGAGAGACTGTGTTGGTGAGCTCATAGGCGATTTAATCATGTACTTCAAATATTGGAAACCTTGCAATGGAAGTCATGGATGACTTGTCTTGTTATTTGTCTTAGGGCATGTAGCAACTGAAATGATATGGGATGATAGACCCTATTCATCGGTTCTGGGGATGATGTCCAGTTAACTAGGTCATTGGGAATGGTGCCCAAATTGACCTATAACACCACTTTTTTAAAAATAAGTTTCCGAACAACGAAGGATGAATTTTTCAAAACCCATAGAGGTTTTTGTCAGGAAAGGGAAAATTAACAAAAACCTCTCTTATATTTTTCAAAAATATCACGGTTTGAAGGATAAGAAGAAATATTTGGAGTATATTTTTCAGGAATTGGTAGAAATAATTTGTTCTATATTTAGATAAATGCCTAATCTAATTTCAGTTGGAGAGCCACCTCATTAGATTCGAATTGAGAATTAAATAAATATATGGAAATTAGATCCACATCCTTAAGCAACACCTTAGTATTCAAATGCACAATTTTGGTCAAGGATTAATGCCAAAATTCAATACTTCTTTGCAACTAATTCTAGATTTAGTTTAATTTTAAGTTATGATTTGATTTTTTTTTGATATATATATATATATATATATATATATATATATATATAAACAATTTGGGATATTATTTGTATTATTTAAGAAAGGCTATGTAATGTGACAACGGTTCAGATTTTGGCAGAGAAAAGATTTGTGTTGTAATATTCCCCATTAACCCAAGCTAATGGGAATATTCATTTTTATTTCATTTTTCTGTTATATGAATAAATGTGTGAAGGAGGACAATAAAAAATCCTAAAACAACAAATAAATCAGTGCCACATGTGAACAATGCTAAATCTGGGCTAACTAAATGAGCACCCTTAGGTGTGAAAGGGGCTAAATGTTTTGACTGGGTAAACCATGACCAAATCAACAACGTTGTCTTGGAGGAGTGGCCATCAATAAGGCACAATGCAGTTTTAGTTAAAAGTGGCTCATGTGAAACGAGCTATTTCATTGAGATGGTTTAGGGTTTTGCAAGCTCTCAATCTTATAAAAGGAAGAGGAGGACATCATGAGAAGGTTGTTGATGATTATTCTATTTATGAATATTTTGTCTTTTTAGACATTTCTTATTCTCCTTGCTGTTTAGTAGAGAATAGTGTTGTTTAGCACTAGGTGTTCCTGATTGGGAATCCCACCTCCTTCCTTGAGAGGCCTCTTGGAAGTGCTTGGATTTCTTGTCCACTATCAAGCATTTGGCCAAGATTCTTCTTCCAGCTACAACACAGTTCCTGTCGAGGGTTGGGTTGTCTTTGTAACCCGCAGTAAGTGGAAGCTAGATCTACTCAGATCTAGGCCAATCTAGTGCCTCTTTTCAGTGGGAAAGTATTCTATTCCATTGGAAAGAGAGTATTGGATCATTGGAGCATCAGATCTAGATCTTGGCATCAGGCCAAACTTATCTTAAACCCTACAGTGTATTTTTCTTCCAGATCTGCATTTTTCTGGAGGTTCTGTTGCAGGGTCTTTTGGCATAAAATTTTGGAGGAGTGTTTTTCATGTGTTGGGGATCTTCCGTTCACCATTGAGATCCAATCAAGAGGATCATATTATTGTATACATCAGATCAGATCTGATTATTCCTGTAATTCTGAAGATTTCTGCAGATTTGCAACTTTTATATCTCAGATCTACTCCATGTGCTTCATGTATTTCTGAAAACCCCAAGGGGTATTTGAAGGAGAGCCTTTATAGTGTATGGATCTGTCATAGATCTGACTTTTCATGCATTTTTTTTCTCTAGATCTAAGTTGTAATAAAAAACTGTTGCAGCCTAATAAAAATAATGTTGTCAAGGGAGTTTTGGTTCATATGTCTAGTTGTTGCACCTCATTTTGAGGATATTTCTTCATTGGAGACTTCTATTTCCTCTTGTGCATCTTATGGGCTTAATTATACACCTGATTTACTGTTATAAAGGATAAAGAAGTGTCTCCATATTGGCCTCCTACTCTTACTTGGCCGAACTGTGTTATTTTCTGTAGTATTGTTTAATATTACTGCATGTTTCCCATTTGGGATATTACAGTGGTATCAAAGCAAGCATCTTGGCACAGCCTGTAAGAAGCCAATATGTCTTAAGAAGAATAAGAGCCTCTTACTAACAGAGAAAAGAGGTATCTAAAAAAAATATAGAATAAATTTGATTACACAAATGATGATAGAGACAAGGGTAAAGCCCCTGAATTTGGAAGTGATTAAGAAGGAAATTACTTTGCAAAGATCCTTTTGAAAGCCATGCAATATATTTCTAGACATATCAAAGAGATGAGATTGGATAGAATCAAAGAATCTCATAAGAGATTTCATCTTGGAGAAAGCTCTGGCATGTCTCACCACTGGAATGATCAAACAATGCATCAGCCATAAGTTTCCCAACGCTCTACCATGCCTACCTTTTTGGCTGTGGGAAATGAAGTATTTCAAGAGCAAGCATCCCTTGAAGACTATTTTGAAGAATGTGAGTCTAAGAATTAGAGATTCAAATATCACTTGAGTTTTCAAGATTTTTTTCACATGAAGGACAAGAGAAGACCAAGGGATCAGCATAGAGATAGTGGATTCACTCAGAATCACGCTCGACATCACTCTATGGGAAAATTATTTCTACCCAACTTTGATGGGTCATCGAAGTGTTTTTCCAAAGCTTAAGTATAAAAACATGACATCTACTTTCAGTTGAACAAAGTCCTTGAGATGGAGGCTATCAAGATTGCAGCACTGCACTTTGAAGGTGACGCACATGATTGGTGGTTCCATGGCTTGTCTACATTGGGTCATGCCAATGTGACTCTTTATTCTGAGTTCACTAGAAGGGTGGCGGAAATATTTGACAGAAGAGATCCAGAGGCACTATTCATGAGCCTTGAAATGTTGAAGCAATCAGTTAATACAGAGTCTTATATTTCTGAATTTTTGAGATTATCTATTATTTTTCCTAATTTTTCTACAGCAAGAAGGGTGTAAATGTTCGTCGGTGGTCTAGATGAACCTCTTCATGGGTTGGTAAAATATACCAAGCCCCCTACCTTGCATGATGCCATTGAGAGGGCTAAAGACCTTCAAGAGGCCTTGCCAAAAGCAAAGGCAAACTTTTAGCACAAGCCCTCTTTTCCTTCTAAAGGAAAGGAAGAGAAAGTTGCTCCTTCCAAGGAGAGCTCATACAAGAAGCCTCTTGATGATGAAGTCTGGAGAGAGCTGAGGAAGAAGAAGCTATGCTTCAATTACCAAGAATCATGGGCACTTGGACATAGATGTGCTGCTGGAAAAGCACATTACATAGAGGTCTTCTTAGATCTTGAAGAATAAGAAGATGGAGAACATGAGAGGGGTCATAACGCTAGAATTGTAGGAGATGAACCACCATCACATGAGGATGAGGATGGGACAATGGCTCTAATCAGGGGGGCTCTTGCATCACTAAGAGTGGTACCCAACTTTCATAAATTTTCCACTCATGAAATAGAGCTAAATTTTCATAGTGGAAGCAGGGACATGAGGATCCCATCTATTATGCATATGAGGATGGTCCATGAGACATCACCATCTAGTGGAAAACCACTTGGGAGGCCACTTGATTCAGATTTTTTGGGGAATACCTCACAAGATGGTGCTACAAGCTTAGATACAGGAGGGATTGGAGCACTATAAGACAAAGCTACAACGCTGGGAGGCTTGGGTAAGCTCAAGGAGGAGGGATATCTTCTTCCCTCATCATCATCACCCACTCTCATTTCTAATACTGCACTGTGGGAGGAGAAGAATGGAAGGAATGGCCTTCCAACCTACACGTTTGGCATGAGATATGTCAAGGAGGAGATTCAAAACATGAAAAACATTTCTATTGATACATCATCAACACTGTCATTGTTGGGCAGTTTAGATCCATATTGGAAATTCCAACTGTTAGTGGACTATTCCAAGGATCTTCACACTTGTATGATACTTGATGACCAGCTGCATGAAGAGGGCTATCTAGTCCATGAAGGAGTCATCTATCATCATGGTAGAATCTTCTTGTATAGATCTTCTAAGCTCAAGGAGAAGTTGCTACAAAGGGTCTACAAAGAGTTATGTTTAAGCCACATGTATTCCATTAGGATCTACAACATCATGATGAGGAGATTTGATTGGGAACGCTTGAAAGAAGAACTCTATCAGAATTTTCAAGAATACATGAACTATGTGGAGTTGGGATAGCAACATGACTCCATGGAGGGGTTATTTCAGCCATCTCTTCCTTCTTTTGAAAGAGGAGGAAGATACATGCACCACTCCATTTGTATGAGGAGTATTGTTGTTGAAGAATCTGATCATGTAAAGCATGTTTTATTTTCTGATTGTACATATTATTTCACCAAGTTTACACAGGCCATGGCTCCAAGGAGGAGTAATAATCATGTAAATATTATGGCAAGATTTGGGCCACACAAATTTCTGAATTTGGCCAATCCCTTGATGAACAAAGGGAGATTTTCTATCATGATGGGTGCTTCCCCAAAGCACCAAACATATCTCACACTTTCAACCATAGTGAGATAACATGGGTAGCGAGTAAGTGGTGGGGAAACCAATTACCACCCCTTAATCTGATGCAGGAAGGAGATGCACTACAATAGTACCATATGTGGGACTATGACCCACCTCCACATGCTCAAATTTCTATTTGTGTATATGTAGTTTTTCTTCCATACATTGATGATATACTTGTAATTTTTATGGTATGTATGGAGGGAGGATGGGAGGCATGTATGTATCACATGGGATGGAGACACTCCATGTACCTTATGCTACATGTTTCAGGGAGAGCATTGGTTCAACCATGTTTGTTTCATTTGAGTTATTGACTCCTTGTGGGATGGACTATATACATCTCATAATGACTTTGGAGGAACAATTCATGGAGGGTTGGATTGGTGAACACTTAGCTTATGGATGAAGCTTAATTCATGATGGTGTCACCAATGGAGGAGGAGAAGTGTTGTAGCACTCACCTTATCAGTTACTTGAGGACAAGAAAATTTTTGGAGGGGAGGACAGTAATATTCCCCATTAGCCCAAGCTAATGGGAATATTCATTTTTGTTTCACTTTTCTGTTGTATAAATAAATGTGTAAAGGAGGAAAATAAAAACTCCTAAAACATCAAATATATCAATGCCACATGTGAACAAGGCTAAATCTGGGCTAACTAAATGAGCACCCTTAGGTGTGAAAGGGGCTGAATGTTTTGACTAGGTCAACCATGACCAAATCAATAATGCTGTATTGGAGGAGTGGCCATCAATAAGGCACAACACAGTTTTAGTTGGAGGTGGCTCATGTGAAAAGAGCTATTTCATTGAGATGGTTTAGGGTTTTTCAAGCTCTAAATATTATAAAGGAAGAGGAGAACATCATGAGAAGGTTGTTGATGATTATGTTATTTCTGAAGATTTTGTGTGTTTAGACATTTATTATTCTCCTTGCTATTTAGTAGAGAATAATGTTGTTTAGCACTGGGTGTTCTTGGTCGGGAATCCCACCTATTTCCTTTAGAGGCCTCTTGGAAGAGTTTGCATTTCCTGTCCACTATCAAGCATTTGGCCAAGCTTCTTCTTCCAACTATAACACAGATCCTGTTGAGGCTTTGGTTGTCTTTGGAAGCTGCAGCAAGTGGAAGCTAGATCTACTCAGATCTAGGCCAATCTAGTGCCTCTCTTCAATGGGAAAGTTTTCTATTCCATTGGCAAGAGAGTATTGGATCATTGGAGCATTAGATCTAGATCTTGGCATCAGGAAAAACTTATCTTAAACCCTACAACACAATTTTTCTTCCAGATTTGCGTTTTTCTGTAGGTTTTGTTGCTGGGTCTTTTGGCATAACATTTTGGAGGAGTGTTTTTCAAGTGTTGGGGATCTTCCCTTCACCATTGAGATCCACAAAAGAGGATCATATTATTGTATAAATCAGATCAGATCTGAATATTCCTGTAATTCTAAAGATTTCTACAGATTTGCAGCTTTTAGAACTTAGATCTACTCCATGTGCTTCATGTATTGTTGAAAACCCCAAGGGGTATTTGAAGGAGATCCTTTATAGTGTTTGGATTTGTCATAGATCTGAAATTTCATGCATTATTTTTCTCTAGAGCTAAGTTGTAATCAACAGTTGTTGTAGCCTAATAAAAATAACGCTGTCAAGGCAGTTTTGGTTCATATGTTTGGTTGCTGCACCTCATTTTGAGGATATTTCTTCATTGGAGACTTCTATTTCCTCTTGTGCATCTTATGGGATTCATTATACATTTGATTTGTTGTTATAAATGCTAAAGAAGGGTCTCCATATTGGCCTCCTTCTCTTACTTGGCTGAACTGCGTTATTTTTTGCAGTATTGTTTAATATTGTTGCATGTTTCCCATTTGGGATATGTTGGCCTCAGAAATCTGTGGCACAACAAGGGGGATAACCACTTGGTCCAGACCTTAAGACAATTCATTTTCCATTTGGAATAGTGGCTCCGAATGGATATAATGGGATTAGTTTCCCAGAGTTGGGTTTCTCTCAAGGGATTTACATGAAGAATTACTAAAAACTAAAACAAATTTATTCTAACATGAAAAACTTGAAATTGAAACTAATTTAATCTAACCCAGGATAATATTAATTTGATGCGATCTAAAATGATATCTATTCAATCTGTGATGATTAAAATCATCACAGATTTAATATAATTATTACTTTGTAAGATGATTCTCTTGAAAAACAATTAATAAAAAGAAAATGAAAAACATATTGCATATATTTGATGATCATATACAAAAACAAATCAATTTCTATCTTTTTATCATTCAGTAGTGCAACTGATATCTCAGAAAAAACAATTGATTTCATATATCATTCATGAAAGTTGGATTCATCACTAATATTCAAAACAGAACTAGCATACATGATAGTAGTACCAGATGTGTACTGTCCTATTCATCTGATCAATGATAATAGGTCACATTCAAATCTTATATCAGTAAGTCTTTCAAGGAATACAGAAGTGCGTCAACAGTGATCAACAAAATGATATGTAACTGCAATGGTCGTGTTCCATTATTTCATCAAGACATCCACAGACTTACTTATAGTTAAGCATTCTTTGCAAACGTTTTCAATAAAATTCTGGACCCTTCTCTAAATGCATGAGAAGGGTTTAAATACTATGCTAATTACCTACAAAAATATTATACAAAATATCTTATGAGGTGGTTTCAAACAACATTCCTCATCTTTAGTATCTATTCGCTAAAAATTGAATTTATATAAAACAAACTAACTAATAATCATGCCAGATGATAAGTTACTGCCAGTTGTGCTTTTTTGCTCACAAATGTCGGACATCGGTTCAACTTCTAGAGGTTTTCTGAACTCTATCTTCATTTGTGCAGAAAATGTGGCATCGAGTAAAAACAGCTGTGTTATCTGTATGGAGTTTAGAAAATAGTTCAGTGTCATAATATAACTGTTTGGTTTTACTAATAGCTGTCAGTATGCTTCTCAATCAGTTTTCTTTAGCTGTATAAGTGCTTCTTCCCTGAATTGACTGGCTTCTTTCCAACTCTATTCTAAATATTTGATATCAGGAAGAGATTTAAAATTTCCTTCTTTGATGAGCCCGGAAGTATGTAATATATGGTCAATCATTTTTACCATATTCTTTGATATACATGCTGCTCTGGCTATGGATAATTTTGCTTGTTTCACTCGTGCACCCCAGTCTGTAAAAAGAATATCTTTGAAAGTTTCCTTGATCTTTGGGTGATCTAAGTTTTTCCCTTTCCATTCAATATAATTAGAGATTTTGATATTAAGTTCATTGAACTCAATCCTTTGATCAATGACTATATTTGTTAATTTTTCACTGATTTCTAGATGTGGAGTTATGTTTGACATTTGTACAACAAATAGGTTTTGTTGTTTTGAGAGTAAGGCACTTAATGTCGATGCTTCATTTATGACTTCCTCTGCAGTAGGAATTCCTTTATATTTGGTAAGATCTTCTCTCAACTATTTAATCAGTGAATTTTTTCTAGATAAGTCAGTTTCATGACTTATCTTAAGCATTCCATCTCTTGCTGTACTCTGAGAAGTTGCTGTTCCATTTTCTGATTTAAACTTTTTCTTTCTTCATCTAGCTTCTATTGTAGTTCCATGATTTTGACATCCTTTTCTTAGATAAAAAAAGATACTTCTGCTGCCTTATCAATTTTCGCAGTGGTGTATGCACCAGCGAATTGAGATAGCCGAGTTAAATTTTCAATCAAATTTGATGGAGTATCTTTCCATACTACTTCCATAACTTCATTCCCTGAGGGTTTTTCAATCCTTCTTCTTTTCCTCTATTTTCTTACTACAACCTTATGAAGAGGGATATAGAATACATCTAGTGGGGGAATATTAGTCACCTTGAGGATAATCTCATCAGTCGGATTTGTAGGAATGATTTCTGTGTCTTGGGAGATTATCTCAATAGTTTCAATGATTTCATTTATTGAAATTATTTGTTCCCGTGGAGTCTGGAATTCTGTATTTTTTTGTCATGATGATGCCTCTGGAGTATTTGTGAAGGCATTTCTGAATGAAGTGCATATTTTATCTAATTCACTTTGATTTTGTGAATTTGATTGTTCTGCTCTGATTTATTGAATTTATTTAATCGTATAACTGGTAATCAAAACGTCTTGTGGAATCCGTCTGAGTCTCTATTCTCTGAATTCATTGAATTTCTATATTTCTTCTAGATTCAGGTTCAATTTGACAAAATTTAGGATTTCTTCAAAAGTCCTGGCAGATGGAAAAATATCTTCAAATATGTCATCAGTGTGTACAATATGTTTGAGTTTGAATGAAAAAGTGAATTTGTTAGCAACCTTTATTAGGTCGAATTGCCTGGAGGGTAAAACGGGGAGCTTCAACAGCTCAATATTCTGACATTATTTCAATGCGTAATTAAAATTGCTGAGTGTAAATTAACCACATGAAATTGAAAAACTTGGCCATAAATACTTTTTACTGTTTTTCAAAGATTTAGTGAGTTCATTACCAAATGTTTGGTAAGTGACTTCTCTTGCCATAAACTTATCTGAAACATATAATGGAAGAATATGCGGGGGAGCGGAGCTTCCAAAAAATCTAATATATGAAAATGATTCTTCAAAAAAACATCTACCTATCATTTGAAGGTCTGCAAGGGCTTCCTTACTGAACCTAGGGCTCACTGTGTCATACATAAATTGGTGTAACAGTAATACAACTCCATAGCACAACCTATGAAAATTTGGTGCATAATTATGTTCCCATGTCGCTTTATGACTCAAATGTATCGGGGTAGGGTCTTCAGGGGTCCATTTCCATCCCATAACTGGAAAGTTGGTATAAAAACAGATGGCATCAAAAATATATGCACTCATAAAAAATTGGGGAACAGATTTGGAGGAAGAAGTTCTAGTTTGGCGATATTCATTAATTGCCTTAACTAGATTCTCTAAAAGGATAGTCGCCCAATTCATTATGAGGGAATTAACAGAGGAGTCAATTAGGGGAAACCAATTTATGGAGAACTTGGTATTATGAGGTAAACCATATAATCTGCATAACATTGCTGCTGCAAAGTTATAAGGTTTTGCTAACGATGCGATAGGATACATACCAGTTTTCTCATATTTGAAATTTTTGTCTGATTTCCTCCAACCTTGAATTGCATTGAACGGGTCTTGGTTCTTCACAGCAAAATTTGCAAAAAACTTACTGTTGTAGGTATCTTGCGGGTTGAGCATCTTATACATGATTTTCAGATCTTCAGGTCTGAAAGAACCTAGAATCTCATCCTTGCAGGTTCTTAATTGTCTGTCTTTGATCACTGATTTATCAAGCACCCATCTAATCATGTTGGTATATGGAAGAAGAGTAGCTCTCACTCCTATTCTATGGAGGAAAGAACATGAAATATCTTTGAATTGTAAATTTGAAGGTATTGCATCATCGACAGTCACCGTGACTTCCACTACTTCTGGCTCTTCATCTTCAAGTATACTGTAAATAATTTTCCATTTAGGAGCTCCTCCATCAGTAGTGCAGACATTATCAGAGACTATAGGTGTCATCCCTGTTTGTTCGAATTCTGCAACAATTTGTTTGTCGTGTTTTTGAATAACTTTGCGGATGGACATATCTTGAAAGGAAATCCATATTAAAGACAGAGTAAATGATCAAATGATGGAAGATCTATTGAAATGATTTGTTTTGAAAGAAAAAATCCAAGAAACAAATTTATCATTAATTAATTATGACACATCCATAACTGTTTACATTGGGATGATAAAACATAATTAATACTTTCTTACATGATTTTATTTTGCATAAAAAACTTTATTCAAACCTGTCAGATCAATTGCATTGCTTCCTTTGAACATGTCTTATTGATGTGTATTGCCTTTTGTTTATGTAATATACGATTTCACGAAATCGCAAAATCGGAGTATCGCAATATTGGAGTTTCGCAATATCATATTTTTGTTAAGAATTGCTTAAGTTTTGCAGTGTAAATCTGTGATATGCGATTTATTATGTCGTTTGCGAAATTTCAAATCGGCGATCTCAAAATCGGGATTTTGCTAATTTATTGTTTTAACTAAGAAAATATTTGTGTGAAATTGTGATTTACGATAAATAAGTTTTTATTTAAAAAGCGTTGATGTTTTTTGGAGTTTTATTTTTATCAACAGAAAAAAATACTTTTACAAAAAGGGTCCCTATTTCTTTTTATCAAAGGTCTAAATTATTTTAAAAATAAAAATGGGGGGGGATGGGAGAGGGCGGTGGTTTGTTTCATAGCACAAAAATTGGGGATTCACTTGGGAGAACCATATATCTCTGATTGGTTTATTTTGACATTTCTAAACTTTCAAAATGAAGAAAAGATATAAGAATAAAAATAATATGATTCATGAATTAAACAATATTTTTTTTTTCAGAATATAATCTATTTTACTCTTATGCTGCTTTGCCGCATGGAGGTAGAGACGGGGGGAGGCACCAAGCCTCCCCCTGCAAACAACGCTGGGCCAGAAATCTGCATGAAGGACAAATCTAACAACAACTCGACAGCTGCGACAGAACCGAAATCTAACCCTGAAGCGAGGACGGAGGAGCCACAAGTTACCTCATCCACTTGTAAACCCATTGCTTCAGAACGGCCAAAGATAGATCTGCCTAGTCATCGAATAAATGCTAGGATTCAGTACATGAGGGACCATGCCCTCATTGGGAAGTTTGTAGGGTTCTGGCCAACAGAAAAAGCTCTCCAGGGCTGGATAGCGTCCAAGTGGAAGCCAAAAGGGGCAGTCTCACTGCAACTCGGAGCAAAGGGCTTCTTTACTGCCACTTTCAACTGCTTAGAAGACAGGAATAGGGTCATGGATGGTGGCCCATACTTTTTCAATTCTGCAGGTTTATATCTGAGAAACTGGGTGGAAAGATTCAACCCTGACAAGGAAAACTTCAATTGGGCGTCGGTCTGGATCCGACTCTACTCACTACCGCTTGAATATTGGGACGAGGAGACCCTGCAGGCAATCGGATCGGGATTAGGAGAGTTCATAAAAGTTGCTGAAGAAACCAAGCTCCGAAGATACACCTCCTACGCCCGAATCTGTTTTCAAATGCACCTGGATAGTGCCCTACCTGATGCGGTAAGTATTTTTCATGATGACTTTGAATGGATCCAGCCTCTGGATTATGAATATGTGCCCTTTAGATGCAGACGTTGTCACGCTCATGGACATCTTTACAGAGACTGCCCTCTAACAGTCCAAGCCCGAAAAGCGGAGGAGCAAAGCAAAGCTCAGGAGGATGGATTCATTAAAGTTGCCCCCAGGAGAAGAGGCAGCAGAAAACCTGCTGCTGGTAAGAAATCCAGCTCCTCAGCCTCAATCCCGTCTACCAGCAATAGCTTTGCTGTGCTTAACCACTCAAACCCCTCTACTGACCCCATTCCCGCCCCTCCTAATCTTGCTGGCCCCTCCATCCCGCCCCCCATTCATCCCAACCCCGTCTTCCCTACGCCTACCCCTCCTTCTGCTTCCTCTGTTGAAACCTCTGACCCAAACCTCATTCTCAAGCAGAAACATGTTACATGGGACCCAAACCTCTCGTTCTTGAAGGAACCCACCCCTCCTGTAGCCTCAGGAGACCCAGATCTGATTCAATCTGAACAAACAATCCAAATGGAAGAAGACACAGATAGCTTAACCATCGACGAGCTGGACTTAACAGGTCTTGAAGAAGCATGCGAAAGAAAGGAATTCGATAGAATTAACCAAAAACAGATTGATTCCCTTGAAGCGGTCCTAGCAAAAGTACAACAACACAAGAAATTGGGCATCCAGCCCGGCAGCCGTTGGGACAGTTTGAAGGTGATGAAAGAACCCAAGAAAAGAGGAAGAACCCCTGACTGGCAGCGCACCATTGCACTAGGTCAGATTCTGGTGGATTCGGGACAATATCCCAAGCTTACTAGGTTTTTCAAACCTCTCCCCAATAGTTCTCAATGAATTTAATTTCCTGGAATGTACGAGGACTTAATGGTCCTGGAAAGTACAGAATGATAAAAAATTTGATACAGAAGGAGAATCCCCATTTACTCTTCCTTCAGGAAACCAAGTGCAACAGTCAAACGCTGGGCTCCATCTTAACCAGAGCTTGGCCCGGCAGCAAATCAGTGGCTGTGGACGCTGAGGGGTCTTCGGGAGGTCTTGCAATAGCGTGGAATCCTCAGGCCCTCCAGATCGACAACTTTCATGCCTCTCATAATCTCATCCAAGCTACTTTTCACCCTATAGGCACCAATATCCACGGACATCTGTCCAATGTGTATTTTCCTCAAGACTTGGCTAGTAAAGTGGCGCTTCTGAACACCCTTGGGCATCTCAACTCCAACATAACTCACCCCATCTGGATTCTTGGTGGGGATTTCAACATGATCACAAGGCTGGCTGAAAAAACTGGAGGCAGGGTTAGACTGGACCAAGACAGTGCCCACTTCAAGGACTTCATTAGCAGCAACTGGCTCATGGATGTTCCCTTCTGCAACGGCTTGTTCACATGGAGCAATCGCAGAACTGGCCGGCAACAAATAGCTTCCAAACTGGATCGTTTTCTCCTATCGGATAATGCTATCCATGTAGGTGGAGACATCACTGGGACTATTCTCCCTATCCCAGGTTCTGATCACTGGCCAATAATGCTCCAATGGCAAAGCATAGGCTTTCACCTCAAAAAGCCTTTTAGGTTTGAAGCTTTCTGGCTCTCGCACCCCTGCTTTTCAGACCTTGTTCACTCTGTCTGGAAAGGATTTGCTCCGCCTAACGGCTCCAAAATGTACCAATTCCAGCAAAAACTCAAGTGGGTCAAAGCGCACATTAAAGATTGGAACCACAACATCTTTGGCAATATCTTTGCAGAAAAACGGAATCTGGAACAACAGATGAAGGATGTGCAGCAGGAGATCATCAATGTGGGCAGAACAGATTCTCTGGCTTCCAAAGAAGATGATCTACAACGAAAGCTGGAGGAAAGATATAAGCAGGAGGAAATCCTCTGGAGGCAAAAATCTAGAGTCCGTTGGTTGAAGGAAGGAGAAAGAAACACTAAGTTCTTCCACAACACGACCATACAAAGGCGAATGCAAAACAGAATCAGCCACATCACCACTCAACAGGGGGAACGCATGGAAAGGCACGAGGATATGGAACGAGAGTTGGTGGGCTACTTCAAAGATCTTCAAAAGGAGCAACATGCCAATCGACAGCCAGCCATTGATCAAATCACACAGCTCATTCCCAAACTAATCACTGAGGATCATAATCAAATGCTGCTTCGACCCATCACCCCTCAGGAAGTAGATGCAGCCATGGCACAACTCAAGGATGGTAAAGCCCCTGGGCCAGATGGCTTCACGGCCAATTTCTTCCACCACTTCTGGAATCTTATCAGAGAAGAGGTTTGGCAACTGGTAGAGGAATCTAGAACAATGCATTGGATCCTGCCCTCCCTCAATACTACCTTTGTAGCACTGATACCAAAGGAGGAGCAGCCCAGCAGGCCTGAGAAATTTAGGCCCATTGCCCTATGCAATGTCATCTACAAAGTCATTACCAAAGTCATTGCCAACAGACTTAAACCTCTTCTTCCCCTCCTTATCTCACCAGAACAAACGGGCTATGTGGAAGGACGTCAAATTCTGGATGGCATTATCCTCACTCATGAAATCATTCATTCCCTAAAAGTCTGCAAGAAGCCAGGTATGCTACTCAAAATTGATCTTTCCAAAGCTTTTGATAGGTTGAACTGGACTTATATCCAGCAAATGTTAAGCGCTTTTGGATTTGATTGCATGTGGGTTCGATGGATCATGAATCTTGTCTCCTCTTCCTCCCTTTCCATCCTTCTTAATGGTTCTCCCTCCCTCCCTTTCCGTCCCTCTAAAGGCATCAGACAAGGGGACCCCCTCTCCCCCTTCCTCTTTGTTCTTATGGCTGAAGGGCTTGGCAGACTCATTCAAAAGGAAGCCTCTCTAGGCCACCTGCGTGGTCTTGCCTTTCATGGAGCTCCCACCTCGACTCATCAACAATTTGTTGATGATAACATGCTCTTTGGTCATCCGTCAGTTCAAGAAGCCCGTTCTTTCAAAGATGTCCTTTCTCTCTTCTCTCAAGCTTCTGGGTTAACCATAAATGATTCCAAGTCTCAGATTTTCTTCTTTCACACCCCCCACCCGACTCAAGTCAACATTGCCCGTATTCTTGGTTTTTCTGTGGCCACTCTTCCTGACAAATACCTTGGCGCCCCCCTTACTGACTCTGCCATCAAGCACTCTTCTTGGAACCAGCTCCTGGAGAAATTGGAATCCCGTCTCTCTTCTTGGACCTTCCGGGCTCTCAACATGGCCAGTCGTCTCACTCTCATCAAAGCTACTTTACAATCTATGCCCCTATATCTCTTTTCTGTTCTTGCTGCCCCGAAATGGGTCCTCAAACAGATCAAAACTCTACAACGATGCTTTCTCTGGGGTTCCACTGGGCACAACCGCAAATGGGCCCTTGTGAATTGGGGTATAGTCTGTACTCCCAAGGCGGATGGTGGTCTTGGCCTAAGAGACCCCTTGCACAGCAATGAAGTCATGGCAGCTCGAGTTTGGTGGAGATGGATCTCCAAGCCTCAAACACCTTGGGCTCGACTTTGGAATGCAAAGTATGCTAACAACAGAAATGTTGCAGATCTGGTACGATTAACCCCTCTCAACTCGGGTTCCCTGATCTGGAATGCTGCTAAGCAGCACTATGCGCTTATACAACAGCATAGCTTCTGGGAAGTGCACAATGGACAATCAGTAAGATTTTGGACTAATTCCTGGCAACAAGAATCCAGCCTTTTGGAAAAGTTTCCTCTAAACAGCCTTGGAGACCCCAGAGCAGGATTAGAAGGGAAGATTCATGAGCATTGGATGGACACTAACAGCAATGGGTATAGGCAATGGAAGTCAGCGCATCACATAACAGCTCAAGCTCAGGACTACATATACAGGGACCTCGACCAGGAATTACAACGAAGACAAATCAGAAGCTCTCCAGATCCCGACATCCTCAGATGGGGTCACACAACCACAGGTATGTTCACAACCAAGGAGGCCTACTCTCTGCTGCATCCCTCCCCTCTCCCTCGGGATCCCCTCTGGCAATTGATCTGGAACCCCCACACCTGGCCGAAAATATCCACATTCCTCTGGCTTTTAAGTCACAAGCGAATTCTCACTTGGGACAATCTGGTCAAACGAGGCTTCAACGGCCCCTCTCGATGCCCCAACTGTGCTCTCAGCCCTGAATCTATTCAACACCTGATGCTGCATTGCCCTTTAGCCAATTCTGTTTGGAATAAATGCAGCTTTCGCTGTCAGAAACTAAAGCCCTCAGGGGACATTACTTCTATCCTTCGATGTTGGCCTAAACGCCCTTATGATTCAGCCCTCCTCAATACTCTCTGGCAGCTCCTCCCTGGTATGATCTTCTGGACTCTTTGGAAAGAACGCAATAAACGTATCTTCAAAAATCATTCCACCTCTTTGGACAATATTTGGCTCTCCCTCACTGGCAACCTTCAGGAAACTTTGGCCATTCACTCTTGGCAAGAAGATGATCTCCCCAAGACGCAAAGCGAAATCCTCGTTTGGCAAAACTGGAATCTTAAATTGGGAATCACTCTGAAGACTCAAAACAAGAAGACCAATAGCACGCCTTCGAACTGGATTCCCCCCTCTCCAGGAGTCTTCAAATTAAACTTTGACGGAGCCTCCAAAGGGAATCCGGGGCAAGCAGGCTATGGAGGCATCATTAGAGATTCTACAGGAGATGTTCGGCACCTCTTCTTTGGAGCTATAGGCTGGGACACAAATAATTCAGCGGAGCTTGAAGGTCTTTGGCAGGGCTTGAACCTGGCGCGTCAGCACAATTTCTTTCCCATCATTATAGAGGGGGATTCTCAGATCCTCATCCATATGGCCAACCAGCTTCTCTGGGGAGCCGATTCGGCCAAGGTGTCCCACAGTTGGCGATTAGCAGCCCGAATTGCTAAGATAAGTGATTGGCTCCACCATAACCGAGCAATATCCTTCACCCATGTTATGCGGGAAGGAAACAAAATCGCTGATCTCTTAGCCAATTTCGGCATTGACAATAACAGCACGATGACTCATGGCTCTCTCTCAATCATCCATGATGAAGATACTCAACAGAACTGCATTTCCCTGGTGCACCAGGACCGCCTCTCGCCGAATGCGGCTGAATGAATGTATTAATGGGCCTCCGGCACCCACGCAGCTCCCAAGGTTGTATGAGTGCCCTGCCCACATGGCCTCGCGTGTTCACAGTCCTCGCATCATTAATATGCCTTGGAAGCATCACAATGGTATTAACTGCTCCTTCAATCTCAGGTTTATGGCGGTGTATTTGGTTTTTGCTTTCACGATGGATGAGAGGCAGACAGACGGAAGCCATTCGAGAATTCTGCTCCCGTTCAGAAGCGAGTGCCCTCCTGGTGCGGCAATTTCCAGTTGCAAGACGAATACAGGGCGTCGATGCAGTGTTTGGGCTTGCCTGGAAACAGTGCCGGGCGGTCACTTCTCCAACAGTCCTTGCTGCGGAGCTTGTGCCTCTTCTGGTTATTCGAGAGCCACCTTCACAGGTATTCCGTCCTCCTCAATTCTCAATTTGAATTCTCAGGCTCTTCGTTCCTCTGGTCACTGCCCTTTCAGCTCTTCTGCCTACCTGCATAGGCAGAGCCACCCTGGTAGCAACTTCGCCCTCTCCCCTTCTCCTGAACCCCCTTCTGGCGAGCCTCGTTTGCGTCATTTGCTGTTTGCCATGCCCCGATTACGTCAAAGAATGAGGCCTCGTCGAGGCGTGAGTCGAGGGCGCTCTTCTGGCACTCCTCCTCTGCCCCACTCTGAACTCAGCTCCTCCTCGGACGGAGATGACCACACTCCCCCGCTTTCCTCACGTGGTGGCCGACGTAGAGGCAGAGGTAGGGGTAGCCTAGTTGGCAGAGGACGTGGGAGGGCGCAAATCATCAAAGATGCTTCTGACACTCCTGTTTCTCATTCTGAGCCTCCCGACCTCTCCCCTCCTCCGAATTTTCCTAATCCTCCCTGTCATTCCCTTCCCTCAGCTGCAATCGCCCATCCCGGTCAGCCCTCTCCCTCTATCAACAGGGCTCGTGGCTCCACCATCCGGCAGACCACTCAGAATGCGGAACTTCGCTTCCACTGCACTTCTTTTGACTCCATCATCACTGCCCTCATCACTGTATCCCTCCGTGAGGAAATTCCCCTCTCTGCTGTTCCCCCCCCGACTCTAGATCCTCGCCCCATTCCTTCCCCTCACGCAGAGGTCAGCACTGAAGATCAGCGCCAGAACATGCATTCTGACAGCCAGGAAGGACAAGAAGACAGCAGCACAGGAAATGAATATGCATGCAGGGTGGAAGAGGAACCGCTGTCCTCTGAGGACAAGAGCTGACTCCTTAGGCTCAATCATTGCTGGTTTTATCATGATTTACTGTTTTAGAAGCTCACTTGTTGAGCATAATGATGTTTTTTGCTCTGTTTTTAAAGATATTTACATGTTTTGTTTAAGTCTCTGGCCGGTTTCCCTCCTATGGGCGGCCCAACTATTGATGCTTAATGGGTCGGTTTCCCACTCTGGGCGACCCCGACTTCTTAAGGACAGCAGAGTTAATCAACCCAGACTGTCTGGCTCTCACAGCAGCAGTCCTGGCAGTTTTGTACTAGTATTTTCATAATTAATAGAATTAGTCCTATTTAGAAAAATACCTATCTCATTTCTTCTAAATTAATTTCTTTAGTGATAATATATAGGTATCTATATCATTCAATACTTAGATTTAAAAATATAAAGTAGGTTTTCTCTAAAATTGGTTTCATATATTTTTACTCATTTATCACAGATAGAGCCATTGCTGCCAGCAGGCGTTTATAGCCTCGACAGGGTTATCTTTTAACCAATAATGATTCATGTTCCCATCCAAATTTGATTTCTTATTTTAAAATATAATTATGACATATCATTAAATTTCTTTTTTTTGATACATTTCCAAAATCATTGTCTATGTTTGGTAGCCTGATAATAACAATGTCATTCACTAATAGTAATTTAGACTGAACATGTTGGCTCGTGATGAGACCCCTTGTTTATTGATTTTTTATAATCATATAGCTATTACCCTGTTATATTATGCAATCTTGGTAATATTAGTCTACATTATTTCTCTTTGATCATGATAAACAAGCTTGTGATAAGACTTATTTTCTTTTGAATTTGTTTATTGTATATATTTCTTTTTTATTTTATATATTTTTAAAGAAGAAATTTTATCAGATGGGATGAATCATTAGCTCGTTTAAGAGTTATGGATGATAATTGTAGAGTTGGTAGATACATTTTTGTAGAGAATCCTTGCTAAGTTAAAATTTTCCTTTTCTGACTCATACATAATAACTATATTTTATGATATCTAGAGTCTTTTTTGGAAAGAAAATGCCTTCAGTGAATTTCAATTTATCTTAAAAAATAAATTTTATTCATTTCTCATAATTATAATCATCTTTTTCTCTACTTATTTATAGAAGCCAAAGATCAAAATAATTTATCAGAAACTTTGAAAATTTGAATGAACCAATGATGATGTTATTTTCAAATTTTATTTTTCTAAAGCAAAAATAAAGTTTAAAAGCTTGATTTTCTAAGACAAATATTTTTTGAGAATTTGACCATTTACAGGCAAGGAATATTTTCTACTTGTTAAGTCTTGCAACAAAAAGGTGGATAAGCCTATTTTTTCAATGATTTGAAATGGACGAAGCCATAATCTTTGGAATTTGGTATGCTTACCTTTTTCCTCATGTGCCTTATACCATTTTAAAACAAGATCTCCTATTTCAAATTTTTTTGAACTAGTGGATGATGTGTCAAATGAGGTTTTCACTATTTGTTGATGATGAACATGTATAGCTTTAGGTTTTTCTCTTTGTTCTTCCATTTTAAGAATTTGATCTTGTCTAGGTTGAAGAGAAGATGAAGGATTTTCATCAATAAACTGCACTAAAGTCAATGATGGTATTGTTACGTTTTTGAGTAGAATTGATTCTTTCCCATAAACTAACATAAATGGAGAAGTATCTATTGAGGCTTTCTGGGTGATTCTATCTACCTAAAGAGAAAATAATAGTGCTTTGTGCCAATTTTTATGATTTTTTTCTACAGTTCGTTTGATGATCCTGATGAGGCTTTTATTTCTAGATTCAGCTAATCCATTACCTTGTGGTTAATAATTAGCTGAGTATTTTAATTTAAAACCTCTTTTCAAAGCGAATTCTATCATGGAATTTCCAAAAAATTAAGATGCATTATCAAATATCAAAGTTGATGGGAGAGAAAACATGGTTATTATAAACTGATCAATAAAATCTGTAATACTTTGTGTATTAGCCACCTTTAATGGGATAGCTTCTATCCATTTTGTGAAGTAATCTGTTGCAGTTAGAATATACTTATGTTGTTTATAAGAGTTAGGGGTTATTTCACCTATAATATCTAACCCCCATTGTTCAAATGGTTGTTGGATATTTATTGGTTGTAATTGAAATGCTGCTTTTCTTTCTCTTCCTGCGATAGTTTGACACAATTTGAATTTTTTTACGTATTCATGTGCATCTTTAAATAGATTTGGCCAATAGTAGCCAGCATGCAGTATTTTATGAGCTGTGGTGTCTCCTACGAAATGACCTCCAGCAGGTCCATCATGTAATTCCTGCATTACTTTTTCAGCTTTAGTTTTTTCTAAACATCTTAATAATACAGAATCATAATTCTTTCTAAATAACGCATCATATATGAGTTGATATTGATTTGCTTCAAGTCTCGGAGCACGATTTGCTGTGTAATTGAGATATAATGGAGCATATCCATTTTTCAAGAACATTTTTAGATCAACATATTGTGATTGAGAATCGTTTAGGCTTACCTTGGACATTTGCATTTAATTTGATTGATCTTCTTCTGTAGATGCATGATAAGCTCCAGTTAACATCCTGCAAAGACCTTGTCCTTTAACAATTTTAGCAGGGTGTATCTCCACATCATATTCTTGAAGTGTGGTAACCCAATTTGCTCTCTTCTCTCCTACTTCTCGTTGGATTAATAATTGCCTTACTACTGAGTAAAGTACTATTATTTTAGTATGTGTTTTTAGGAGAAAGGGTCTTGTTGTGGTGAAACACAACCCCCCCATTTTTAACTTGTTCACTTCAAAAAAATGGGGACCCTTTCTATAAAATTTTGGCTAAACACTTTTTAGGATTTTGATTAAGTTGATTATTTTACGATTTTATTATTTTTTTTCATTTTCTTTAGATTATTGTTTTGATTGCTTTGTTAAAATCGATTTTTTATAAGCTTTCCATTGATACTTGTTTCGCCTCATTTGGTCAACTGGTTTGTAAATGACACTCCTTTGAAGTCTAATCAATTATGTCACCTGGGTTAAAAATGCATAAAATGTACAATATTCTATTTTTGTAATTAAATTAGTTCAATAATTCATTTAGTTTAAATATTAACCCATAGTTAGTTATTACTAATTTTTTTCATTTTTTTACTTATACAGGAAAATCACTAAGCATCAGGATTTTAGAAATGTACTCCAATTTTCAAATAAATTACTAATCTCGAAAATTGAAAATGACAAAGTGGCTATAGTTTAGATAGATAAATCATCACTTCAGATAATTTCATTAAACATCATTAAAATAAAACCAAAATTAAAAAAATTGATATTTAATATTAAATCTTAAATTAATTAAATTAATTATTATACAAAATATGATTAAATTAATTAAATTAAAATTTGATATATATATATATATATATATCACTTCAGATAATTTCATTAAACATCATTAAAATAAAACCAAAATTAAAAAAATTGATATTTAATATTAAATCTTAAATTAATTAAATTAATTATTATACAAAATATGATTAAATTAATTAAATTAAAATTTGATATATATATATATATATATATATATATATATATATATATATATATAATAAAACATCGCATCGGGAGTTTTCACGGTATGCATCTTTAAAAACCTCTGATAGTCCCACTCCTGATATGACGATGCGATGAATTATAAGTCATTTGTTTTATTTTTGAGTTTCAAATTCATGTGTATGAAGTGTTAAGTTAGTATTAGCATAGTGTTAGTCGTACGTTAGTTTAAGTTAGTATAATTTTAGGTTAGTGTAGTTTTAAGTTTCTTTTAAAGTTAGTGTTCGTATAATGTTAGTGGCACATTAGTTTAATGTGAGTGGATTGATTAATATAAGTTAGTTTAATTTAGATTAAATATTAAATATTTAAATAATTAATTTTAAATATTAATTAAATTAATTAATATGTAACATATGATTAATTTAATTAGATTGAAATTTCATTATTATTTAGATTAACATTAAATAATTTATAAATAATTAATTATATATTAGTTAGTTAGACTAAGATTAATTAATAATAATTTATTAAATATTTAGTTTAGTTTATAATTAAAAATTAAAGTAGAATTAATTATTAGTTAATTAGAGGCTAATTTATGATTAAAATTTTAATTAAAATTCTGATTTTTAGTCCAACAATAGAATTACCAGATTGATATGAGATTTGATTTATCAACTTTGGAGTCTCATAGATTGAGTTTTAGTTGGCCAAATGAGGCCCAGGAAGGCTCATTGGAAAGATAAAATCAAAGAGAACATTTTTGAGGAGGTTTCACCAACAGATTTGGTCATTTATTGGGTCAAAAATTAGACAAAAAATCAAGCTCATAATTTCTAAAAAAAAATCAATTTTCTGAGTTTTATTTTCTTCATTTTCATTTTCCCAAAGCCTCTTCTAATTGTAGATTTTCTCATCAATGATATCCTTGGCCAATTAAACCATTCCAGGCATCAATAGAGAGATTATATTTTATTTTCAAATATTTATTCAAATAGAATTTGATTAGATTTTTTTAATGCCAAAAATGATATTTTGATTTTATTGTTGCATATTAATTCATTTTGATTTCTTTTTTGCAGGAAAAACAGTAGAAGGAATATGGAGAAAGATCTTAATAAATGAGAAGGTTCCAAAAATTAAAGATTCGAATTTTTGAGCAATTAAAATTGGATTGAGCAGATTTTTCTTCAACAAACTCCCCTCTCAAAATTCTTTTGGAAATATTATAAATGGAAGATTGTAGAATGTGAAAATGGCTGCTCTCCTCTGCAATTCTAGACTTCTAAAAGAATTTCCGTAACAGAAATTTAGAGTTATAGGAGGGAGGAGAGAAAATTTCAGATCTGAACATTATTGAGGGTTTTATCTTTATATCTTGAATTATGTATGATGGGAAAAGTTTTCATTTTTGTAACTTTAGTTTTGAAAGCAGAAATTCAAGTAATGTAAAGGACTATTAGAGACCAGGATCAGAGAAGAAGATTCAATTAACTGGTATTTTTGGCATTTCTGTATCAAATATCAGTTCCAGTTTTTATGTTAATAAAATGGTTGTTTCATTTTATTCATGTTTATGCATTTCTGTTGATATGGATAATTTGTCCCAATATTGTTATGTATCTCTACTCTTATGAATTAAAATCTGATTTCTGAGTAACTATTTACTCAGAAATCTGTCTTATAAAACAATTTTATTAAATAGTAATGTGTTGCAAATTTCTTCCGCATATTATTATTTAATTATTAACTTGATTGATTTGAAAATAAATATCATTTTTGTAAATTTCTTCCAGAGTGTTGTTGTTTTATTATTTCAGTTAAAAGGTCTCAATAAGATGTGTTTTGGTATTCACAAATGTGAGTTAATTAAATTTCTTCGTTAGTTTGACATTAATTAAAAGCTAGACATATTTAAATTCTCATCATTTAATTATCTTGCTCTTAGTTGGGTTAGATTTATATCTATTTAATTGAGATAGGATTTAGATTAGTTTCTTTTGCTAGCATTATAGAATAAATTTTCATTTATATTAAATTCTACATTCTTTTAGGTCCTCTCCTCGAAGAGGCAAAATCCTAGTTATGGTTTGACTGAACCCAAATTAGCTTAAGGGTCATTCTCTTGCCCGATCAACAAGAAGAAGTGATCTCATATACCTGTCTAGTGGTAGTTAAAGATACATCGTAAACCAATAGAAATAGGGAAAATGTAACTGGACCTAGTAAAACCAGTCAGAGCCACTATCATACATGGAAAAGGACCTGTATTAAGGTTTGGACTGGGTGGTTATCCCCTAATGTTGTCACAACAATTTTCGAGGCTTCAACATTTTTGGAGCTAGAAGGAGGACCTGAATTTTTTTTTCTATTGGAGTCTTTTCAATTTTAACATTTTATTTAAATCACGATAGCTCCTCTTAAACTTCCAATTTGGAGTTGTATACATGGACGTGCATCTTCCAATACTCCACCTAAAATGGTAAGACTCTTGTCTCAGGTAAAGTTTAATGGTAAGAAAAATTCTTCTGTTTTTAATCATGTCTTTAACTTTATTTAAAATGTTTCAAATTATGATTGTCAAGGAATTGATGAAGGCAGTTTATACAGAATTTTTACTCTCACATTTGCAGCAAAAGCTAGAAACTAGTGCAGAACTCTTCCAGTTGCCTCAATTCACAGTTGAGATCAATTTGTTACAATTTTAATTTGTAAATTTTATGGATATATCTATGAACAGGTATGTGATTATTTTGAAGATCTACGAAGGTTTGAAGGTGAGTCTTTAATTGATTTTACCATTAGGTTTCGTTTAAATTGTTTAAAATTTAAAAATGAAGATAAACCTTCGAAAAAAGAATTATTATATTGGTTTGAACATATTTTCTCTTCCTCCTATTTATAATCCATATGAAATTAGTTCAAGCTTTGTTCCATCCCCTTCTAACATAAGTAAGGATTCCAATATGAATGTGCAAATAAATTGATGAAGTGGTCTGACAAAGCCTGGAAAATATATCTATCCAAATACAAGAAGACAATAGCAACAATTCTAGAGAAAGAGCTGCCTTGAAATCTGAAAATTACTTTGCATTAAATTCAGAGAATCAGATCGCAAATCAACATGTGCAAGCAACAATCAAAGTGAATAATAAAATGCAAACTGCTGTACAAATTTCTGAATTTTTTCATGAGAACAAATGCCAAAAACAGAGCAGCAAAGTAGCCTTCTTTAAGAAAGCATGAGTATACAAAGGAATGATCTAGAATCTGAAATTTATAATGAACAGAGTGCACAAGATTTCTCTAACAGAGAAAATTTTGAATTCATTATTTCTAATTCTCATTTTTCACTTTATCCTGATATTTTTAATGTTGGTAATTTCTCTCGTCTCGGTATTAATGATATTTCAGAAAATAAAGAGAATGATTTGAACGAATTACCAATAAGTTTTTATCAAGATAGAGAAACAATTATTGATAATTCTTTTTCCATTAATGAACATGAATTTTTTATTCCTCCTTGTTTTGATATATTGGACGAAATCAAAGGGAATTCTAGAGAATATTGTGAGGTCATTTATGATAATTATTTTGATATCAATGATGTTGATTTCTGTTCTTCTCAAGAGAATCCTCATGATAAAATTCAAATAACATCTGTGAATGAGGAACATTTCCTTTTAGAAATTATTCCAACCAATCATCATTTTGGAGCAACAAATTATCTTCATGATTTCACCATTCAGGAAAACATTCCAATTTATGATTCATATCATGATCAAACTCCCATTCCTGCTCATAGTCATAATTCTCTTTCTAATTCACAATTTGGAATTGGAAATTATTCAAATTTCATTATTCTGGCCAATCCTTGTGAAAAATAAATTATTTCAGAACAATCCCAATTGTGTTGTAATATTAGTTGTACCAATATGGATTTCATTTTATGTTTTCTTTCATACTTATTTTGTTCAAATTTAGATTTGTTTTCTGATTTTATTTTTCAAAATTTTGGCACTCTACGCTAGCATATTGAGCACTTTAATAGTGAACACTCAATTGATGCATTGCCTTATTTGGAAATTGAAGTCTCATATTATAATCATGAACATCAAAAGCTATTAATATTTCAATTTCAATCAATGCTAATGTTTTATCAATCACTTCTTTCTTCTCAAAATCAATACCAACAAGCGAGTGTATTTTTACAATATGACCAGCAATCTAATTCAATTAATAATCTTCCATTGGATTTATCAGACTCCCATCCATTTTTCATTGATCAATTTGAAAGACGTTTTGAAAGCTTTCCGTCATGGAAGATCGTTAATAATTTAGCACTTAATCATAGGACTAAAAAAATCACACATGCCATTGTTGCTGAAAGATCATTTCTACAACCCGGTCTATCATCTTCTTTTTTAAACCTCTCCCACTCAATAATTGAAATCTATCCATATTTCTATGATCTAATTGAAATTCAGTTGGAAAGGGCATTTCAAGAGAAAGTAATGTTGAATAAGTTACTAATAATAAAGATACATTATGCTTTCAGATTTAGTTTTTGTAGTTTAATTATATTTACATTTTTACTAATGTTTAACATGTACATACATGTAGGAATTAAAATGAGAGAGTGGTTACATTGGAAATATGACTATACCTAGTCATTTTCATGTATATGGTTAGAATAGAAGTAGAATTAATTTAGTTAGTTTGTTTTGTGTAGTTAATTTATTCTTAATAGTTATGAACATATAAAATAAAGTGAGCAATCAACCCTTATATCATATACATGTTCAGCGAAATATTTGCCTCTTATCAGAAAATTTCTAATTCTTGCTTCCCATTTTTAAATCAAAATTTATTGCAACAATATCTCTACTCGACCTCTTTTGAATAATGTTTTGACTAAATTTAATTGAGATTGTACTTGGCACCAATCACCTCAAAGCCACTTTTCTCTATTTCGAAATTTCCTCATATGATTTTCTTCTGAAATTTATTTGTTAAAGGTTCTAAGGATATAAAGCTTCATGATCTCATTATCCCATGAAATGTATGACTGTCTATTATAAGCTTAATTCCAATTTAAGCATTATTAGTCTGTCTAACCTTTTTCTATAATCACATGAAGTTCATATTATCTTCTTCGAAATTTGTTAAAATGAATTTAAGGGTGTCCATTTTGCTGTGTGCACACATTGAAATCTGTGTTGATATTTTTTCACAATTAGTGGCTTTATCCTATTCTGATCTTTAGTTTATTATCTAATGATGCAATGTGCACCATATTTTTTTACTAAAGGCATTATTAAACAGTCATTATAACAATACAATTTTTTTCTCAAGTTAATTCGGAATGAATAGAGGTAATAAATTTGCAATTCAAAGAGAAGTCTATTTTCATATTTATTTATGGTGAATTTTATGAGTTCTATATTTCCCGAACATGAATAAATAGATTTTATTTAGGCTGATTGTACACTTTGATTTAGAATAAATAATGATATGAGTTTGAATAAAGTTAGAATTTTGATAAATAAAAGGAAGAATTGGAAGATTCATAAGGTAAAATCCACAGACAATTCTCTTCCAGGTACGTATTTACAAGTTCATTTTCATCTATTAATAGTTTCTCTTTTCCTTAGTTTTATTTATTTATTTTTGTTCTGTTTTATTTGCAGGTTTTCATTTGTTTTGGAAACTTGAAGTAAGCAGCAAACCCAATTCAAATTTGCAACAGTTTCAGAGAAATTTTATTTGTGATTCATTACATTTGAGCATTCTTTAACTTTATTTTCATTCATTAGCAAACCCAATTGAAATTTAAAACAGTATCGAAAGATTCATGTCTGAAACGTTTCAACTTGATTTTCACATTTATGATGCAAGACCTCTGATGTGTTACCTCATGCAATTAAATGCAAAATCAAATATCGCATTGGGATGAATTCAATTTTTTTTTTCATCGCAAAAGTTCCAATGCGATAGATCGGATCGCAAAAGCGCATTAAACATAAGTTAATCCTTCAATTTAAAAAATTCCAATGCGATGAAGTTCAAATCACGATCGCAAATAATTAAATTCATATCACAATTAGTCAAGGGTTATCTTTGAAAGACCTCCGATGCGATAAGTCCAATCGCAAATCGAAAATCGGGATGGAAAACTGAATACATCCTTGTGTGGTCATTTTAAAAGTTGCAATGCGATAACTCATTGCCGATTTCTCATTGCTATCGCTTTTCACTAATCATTGATTGCTTATCGCTTATTGCTCTTCGCTCATCACCGATTATTATAAAACATCGCATCGCTGCTATCGCAAGAATCATATTGGCATTTCCAACATGACTATTTTCCAATATTCCGATATGCCGATATCGATATCGCTCATCGCATTTTTGATACTCATATCATAATGCCGAAAATCACATCATCCATTGCATTTCCAATATCGCAATCGCTTCATCGCATTTTTATTTATGGTCATGTCACTATTCCGAACCTGCGATGCACAATGTGCAATGTGCAAAGTACAAATCGCGAGATGCGGTGTGCGATGTGGAATTTTTGACAAGACTGTCCCCGATCCTAAATATAACATTTATTTAATGGTATGATCGCTCCATCTTATCGCACATATTCTTTTCGCATGATCTCATATCGGGAATTTTCTACTGCAACTCTCGATGCGATAAACTTCAACGCATGCAATAAAAATCACCTGATAAGACATTGGGTTAATTTAAAGCAATCTTGGATAACCACTATGATACTAAAGCGATTGATGACAAATTTTCAGCATATTTGAATCATTTTGATTTCTCATATATTTCAGTTTGAAATAATTCCATAATTAAATATGAAATTCAAGACCTCTCTATTTTAAATTTCATTATCTTAAATTTGGTTTTAAGTTTGAACAATTTATAAAAATCATGGAATTTTCTTAAAACTTATCATATTTTGAGAACATTCATCACTGTAAATTCTCAATCTCATTTCTGATGCATTTGTTTTAATTTCAATTCCCTTGAACACAAAGCATTCTGTTTTTACATTTTACTGCTTGCTTTAGTTTAAATAAAGTAAATAATGATTTTGAGTTATATGATTTTGGTTAGTTTGACTTCTTCATGTTTTTAATGTTAACTAAAAGAAGATGTCAACTTGTATTGGAGAAACTGATACCTTTCAGGTAAGATCAAATGCAGTTATCCAATGGTAAGATTCATATATCCACTTTCATTAATTTCCATTTCATTACTTTAGTTTTTAAAATTATTTTGATATTTAAATCTGTTTTGCAGCTCTTCATAAAAGCTTTCAATCATCTGCCAAATCATATTTTGGAAGCCCTATGCTCTTTTCCTGGTTTTATTTTTCAAGAAGCAGCGATAGTCATCATTGAAAGAACTACACTAGGAAGTTTCTGAACCTTTAATCTGTTTCTGTAAAGCATTCCTTTTATTAGAAAATGATTAAGATAATGCTTTGAAACAAAAAGATTGATATCAAACATAAAATTTTCATTATGGCTGAATTTTATCATCACTGCTATCTAAAAATCCTAAAACATTTACAACCCTGTAAGGTATAATTTATCTGAATCTCGTCATAAGAAGGAATGATTACATGATTATTCTCTTTTACTTCATGTTTTTGAGACATTGGTATAAACATTCTTGTTAGATTTTGTGTTTCAAAATTGAGATTTTCCTTTCCACTTTTAAATTTCTTTATTTTTATTTTTGTTTGCTGATTTCTTTTCTCACTTTAGCTTAAGAATTCTTTTCCTTTGGTTTTCAGTTTTGATTTTGGTGACTTTGCCATGATTTATATGGAAAGCCTTCTTGTTACCTGACAATGGTTGGCATACATAGGAAAAAATTTTAATAGTCTCTTATTAGCTTTTTCTTAAATCTTTTAACAATTTTTTTTTTCTTATTATAAAGGTAGACATACTTAAAGAAGAGATTACAAAATAAGAGATGTTGACAAAGTATCATGAAATTTGAGAAATTTCTTTTTCATCAAAATTGTAATTATTTTGAGATTTCAATATTTTATTAAGATCTTTCAAAATTCTATTATCAATCAAGAAAAGTTATTTTTAACCAAGTAAAGACACTTTACAGCAAAGCACTTTTAACTCTGAAATTGTCATTCTGAATTCTTAAGGAGTAAATGATTCTCCCTGTTCAAACGAGTTTTATTTTTCTATAGTGTAATCCAAAATATATTTAAACTTAAAAGATAAGAGGTCTCATCAGGAGCCTGCTTACCATGATGATAAGGGAAAAATAAGTTGACATTACCAACACTGCTAAACAAAACAAGGTAATGGCTTATGATTGCAAACAATTTTAAGAAAAGGGGTCTCATCACAAGCCACTTTGTTCAGTCCAATTATAACCAGTGAATGGCATTGTCAACTATCTGGCTACCAAACCAGGACAATGGCTTTTAAGAATTAAAAATAATAATAATAATAAAAATTAAAAAAAAATAAAACATATATTAATGGATTTATCTCTAGGTCAATAATTCTTAAATAGATGGGATTCTTAATCATTCATGATTAAAAGGTAACCCTGTCGAGACTATAGATGTTTGCTGGTAGCAGTGGCTCTACCTGTGACAAATGAGTACATTTTAAAAGCTAAGCTGTAAAGTGATCCCTTCTTTATTTCTACAATTAATTAAGGACTGATATAGAGTAATGAAATATTTTAATTTATGAGGAATGTTAACAAAATTACATTAAGATGATTATTACTTTTATTCAGACAAATGAACCTAGTCAAGCATTCCAAAAATAATTTTCTCTTCTTTAATTATTTTTACTTTAATTTTAGGAAAATTTCATTCATATTAAATAGAGATAACTAGTTTTTCTCCCGTGTTTCGTCATTGTTGTGGTAAAACACAACCCCCCCATTTTTAACTTGTTCAGATAAAAAAAATGGGGACCCTTTCTATACAATTTTGGCTATACACCTTTTAAGATTTTGATTAAATTGATTATCCTACGATTTTATTATTTTTTTCATTTTTTTTAGATTCTTGTTTTGATTGCTTTTTTAAATTAGATTTTTTATAAGCTTTCCATTGATACTTGTTTCACCTCATTTGGTCAACTGGTTTGTAAATGACACTCCTTTGAAGTCTAATCAATTATGTCGCCTAGGTTAAAAATGCATAAAATGTACAATATTCCATTTTTGTAATTAAATTAGTTCAATAATGCATTTCGTTTAAATATTAACCCGTAGTTATTTATTACTAATTTTTTTTCATTTTTCTACTTATACAGCCAAATCACTAAGCATTGGGATTTTAGAAATGTACTCCAATTTTCAAATAAATTACTAATCTCAAAAATTCAAAATGAAAAAATGGCTGTAGTTTAAATAGGAAAATCATCACTTTAGATAATTTCATTAAACATCATTAAAATAAAACCAAAATTAAAAAATTTAATATTTAATATTAAATCTTAAATTAATTATTATAGAAAATATGATTAATTAAATTAAATTAAATTTTGATATAATATATATATATATATATATATATATATATATATAAAACATCGCATCGGGATTTTTTTTTCTTATCGCATCGAGAGTTTTCAGAATATGCATATTTAAAAACCTCCGATAGTCCCACTCCCGATATGATGATGCGATGAGTTATAAGTCATTTGTTTTTTTTTTTAAGTTTCAAATTCACGTTTATGAAGTGTTAAGTTAGTATTAGCATAGTGTTAGTTGTACGTTAGTTTAAGTTAGTATAGTTTTAAGTTAGTGTAATTTTAAAGTTAGTGTTAGTATAATGTTAGTGGAACATTAGTTTAGTGTTAGTGGATTGATTAATATATTAGATTAAATATTAAATATTTAAATAATTAATTTTAAATATTAATTAAATTAATTAATATGTAACATATGATTAATTTAATTAGATGAAATTTCATTATTATTTAGATTAATATTAAATAATTTATAAATAATTAATTATATATTAGTTAGTTAGACTAAGATTAATTAATAATAGTTTATTAAATAGTTAGTTTAGTTTATAATTAAAAATTAAATTAGAATTAATTATTAGTTAATTGAAGGTTAATTTAGAATTAAAATTTTAATTAAAATTCTGATTTTTAGCTCAATAATAGAATTTCCAAAATTATATCAGATTTGATTTATCAACTTTGGAGGCTCATAGATTGAGTTTTACTTGGCTAAATGAGGCCCAGGACGGCTCATTGGAAAGAGAAAATCAAGGAGAACATTTCTGAGGAGGTTTCACTAACATATTTGGTCATTTATTGATAAACAATCAGGTAGAATATGAAGCTACGAATTTCTAAAACAAAATCAATTTTCTGAGTTTTATTTTCTTCATTTTCATTTGCCCGAAGCCCCTTCTAATTGTAGATTTGCTTATAAATTATATCCTTGGCCAATTAAACCATTCCAGGCATAAATAGAGAGCTTATATTTTATTTTCAATTATTTATTCAAATAGAATTTGATTGGATTTGTTTTAATGCCAAAAATGATATTTTGATTTTATTGTTGCATCCTAATTCATTTTGATTTCTTTTTGCAGGAAAAAAAGTAGAAGGGATATGGAGAAAGATCTCAATCAATGAGAAGACTCCAACGATTAAATATTGGAATTTTTGAGCAATTAAAATTGGATTGAGCAGATTTTTCTTCCAAAAACGCTCCTCTCAAAATTATTTTGGAAATATTATAAATGGAAGATTGTAGAATGTGAAAAGGGTTGCTGTCCTCTGCAATTCTAGACTTCTAAAAGAATTTCTGTAATAGGAATTTAGAGTTGTAGGAGGGGGGAGAGAAAATTTCAGATCTAAACATTATTGAGGGTTTTTTCTTTATATCTTGAATTATGTATAATGGGCAGAGTTTGCATTTCTATAGCTCTAGTTTTGAAAGCAGAAATTCAAGTAATGTAAAGGACTATTAGAGACCAGGATCAGAGAAGCAGATTCAATTAACTAGTATTTTTGGCATTTCTGTATCAAATACCAGTTCCATTTTTATGTTAATAAAATGGTTGTTTCATTTCATTCATGTTTATGCATTTCCGTTGATATGGATAATTTGTCCCAATACTGTTATGTATCTCTACTCTTATGAATTAACCTCTGATTTCTGAGTAATTATTTACTCAGAAATCTATCTTATAAAACTGATTTATTAGATAGTAAGGTGTTGTGAATTTCTTCCGCATATTATTATTTAATTATTAGCTTGATTGATTTGACAATCAATATCATTTTTGTGAATTTCTTCCAGAGTGTTGTTGATTTATTATTTCGGTTAAAAGGTCTCAATAGGATGTGTTTTGGTATTCACAAATGTGATCTAATTGAATTTCTTCATTAGTTTGACATTAATTAAAAGCCAGACATATTTAAATTCACATCATTTAATTATCTTGCTCTTAGTTGGGTTAGATTTATATCTACCTAATTGAGATAGGATTTAGATTAGTTTCTTTTGCTTACATTATAGAATAAGTTTGCATTTAGATTAAATTCTACATTCTTTTAAGTCCTCTCCTCAAAGAGGCAAAATCTTAGTTATGGTTTGGCTTAACCCAAATCAGCTTAAGGGTCATTCTCTTGCCCGATCAGTAAGAAGAAGTGATCTGATATCCCTGTATATTATTAGTTAAAGATACATCGTAAAACAATAGCGATAGGGAAAATGTAACTGAACCTAGTTAAACCAGTCGGAGCCACTATCATAAACGGAAAAGGAGTTGTATTAAGGTCCGGACCGGGTGGTTATCCCCCAATGTTGTCACAACAATTTTCGAGGCTGCAACAGGTCTAAAGTGTTTCAAAGCTTTAAATACAGCATAAGCTTTTTTTTCCACCGCTGAAGAATTCAACTCATCACCTTGTAAGTTAGAACTAAAAAACGCAATTGGTGCTTCAATGATTTGATCGTTTAACTGTGTTAAAACTGTTGCGTATGATATATTGGAAGAAAATGTGTATAATATAAATGATTTAAGAAAATTAGGAGTTGTTTAAGAGGGGGCTTCTATGATCGCTTTTTTAATCAACTCAAAATAATTTCTCTTATTTTCCCCATTTAAAAATTGAATTTTTCTTGATCATTGATTGCAGGGGTAAAATGATTTGGGAAAAATCGGGAACAAATCATTTTACAAAATTAATTTGTCCTAAAAATGATTTCATTATTTTTTTATTATGTGGTAAAGGGATTTTTTCAGTTTCTTGAATTCTATTAGGGTCAATGTGGATTCCATTTTTGGAAACAATGAACCCTAATAATTTACCTTCTGATAAGGCGAAATAACATTTTTTTGGATTCAAGGAAATACCAAATTTTCTACATTTTTCAAAAATGTGCTTTGGGTGATTAACATGATTGATTCTATTATTAAAGTAAACAATAATGTGTTCTAAGTATATAAAAACTGAGCTATTGATTAGTCCTTTGAACACTATATCCATAGCATGTTGAAATGTAGCACCAAAATTAATCAACCCAAAGGGCATTTTTTTTTATGCATATGTTCCCCACTTTGTCCTGAATGTTATATTTAATCTATCATTTGGATGTACAATAATCTAATTATATCATGAAAATCCATCAAGGAAAGACATCAATTCAGATCCTGCAACTGACTGCAATATCTATTCCATGGTAGGCAAGAGAAAATTATCTTTTTGGCAAGCTTTATTCAAATTTCTAAAGTCTATGCAAATCCTAATGTCTCCATTATTTTTTTCTAACTGGAACCATGTTTTACACCCATTTCGAATGTCTAACAGGAAAAATGAATTTGTCTTTGAGAATTTTATTTAACTCAGATTTAACTTGACTTTCTAAATTTGGGTGGATTTTTCTAAGTTTTTGTTGCACAGGCTTATCATCTGAGGTCATAGGTATGGTGTGTTGATTTATGGAAGTACCATATGTTTTAAGTTATGAATAATCCCATGCAAACATATCTTTATACATTTTCAATAACTTAATGAATGACATCCTTTCTTCAGGTTCTAATCCAAGACCTAAGTTGACATTCTGAGGTTTCTCTAATGTACCAAGATTAATTAATTGAAATTTTAGAGTAGAACTATGTGTTTTTGAATTGGTAGTCTTCATAAACCTATCTTTCAAATCATAGAGATATTCCATTTTGACTACAGATTTAGGAATTGGATTTGAATTTTTCTTATCTTCAATTTGTGAATCATGTTCATGTTCATCTATAATTTGATCTTCATAAGCTCTGTATGATGTAAGAAATTCTAGTATATCTGCATCATTGTTAAATACTCTCCAATTTGTTATATTGTTAGGAATGGAGGGCCTAAAAATTAACTCAATTGAAAATCTGTCTAGGCTAAATTCTTCAGATGGTATAGGTATGGATGCTACATTAGCAAGTAAATCAACACTTGCATTTTGTAATCTAGGAACTGTGAAGATATTAAATGCAGTAAAATGAGAAGTATGATTTTGAGCTAAAGTTTGATAATGTTTTAAATGTCCAGAAATACAATGAATTGTATTTTTGACTTGTCTAACAATTATTTCAGAATCTCCATATACTTACAAATATTTAACAGTTAATCCAATAGCTTTATATAGGCCTTGTATCAATGCTTCATATTTAGCTGTATTATTAGTGCATTGAAATTCAATTCTACAAGCTAGCATTGTTTTCTCTCCGTGTGGATTGATTAAAATGCAACCTGCTCCTGCACCATCTTCTGATTTTGAACCATCATAGTATAAAGTCCAAAATAAAGACTGTTTTGGAATCTGATCGCTGAGATTAACACATATAGAATCATTTCTTGGAGAAAAGTTTTCGATTTGAGAAATAGAAGTGTTTATTGGAAAAGGTGAAACCTGAGCATTGAATGATCCAAGAAATGATTCAACTAAATAATTTCCTATAATGTTATTAGTGAAAGCTACAGACTTGTTTGTTCCTTCTAGTTCAATAAATATATGTTTCATAAATTTTTCACATTCAATTCTGATTTGATTTGATTTTCCATTATATGTTAGCCACATGTGTAACCAATCAGTAGCAAAATATCCATGTTACTTTTCATACCAGTCTCTTCTTAGAATAAGACCATAAAATTCAGGGATGTCTGCAACCAAAATATCAATTACTTGTAGTACCTTTGGATTGGATGATAATCTAATGGATACTGACAACATTTCTCCAATGACTTCTACTTTTGTTCTTTCCAATTGAACTATATGTACAACAGATTTTTGAGGAGTGATGTTCAACTTTGTACATACTGTTCTTGGCATAATGCTTGAAGAATCTCCTGAATCAATAAGACAATTATGAGCATTTTTGTTAAAAAACTCATAAGTCAAAATTAAAGGATGAGTGTGAGAAATAGATCTATCACCAATTAAGAATAAATAATTGGAATCTACTTTGTTTGGAGATGATGGAGGTTTTCCCATATCCTTTGAAGATTAAGCTATAACTGGTGATTGTATAGGATCTACAAGGATTGCGTTAAGTTCTCTAAGAAAATTTTTCTGTTGTTGTTTGAGTTTGGTAATTTCGTGTAATGAAATATTTGCTTTGATCTTTTCATATCTTCGACTATATTATATTCCACTGTATCTAAAACTATCAAATTTTTAGAATTTGTGTTAGGATCTGGTGGATTAAAATATGTCTGAACAGTTTTAGATTTTTTGACAGTTGTTTTCTCCTTTGTGGGGAGAGTTTTCTGTTTTTGATTTGATATAGTTGAATCAGAAGAAGTTTTACTTCTTTTAGATACATGCATAGCTTCTCTTTCTTCTTATAAAGGAATAATGAAATCCCATAACCCATTCAGTTCAACTTCTTCCTCAGACTCTGATTCTTGTTCAGATGGCGAGGGACCTTCAGTATCTTGATCAGATTCAACATTTGAAATCACATTTGGAGGCTGAGATGTTGAAGAAGGGTTTTTCTTAAATGGACGAAATGATTTCTTAGGATCTGAAGCTTCAGAAAACTGTTTCTTTATTTCAATCATATCATTTTACATAGTCTTTAAAACTTTTTGAATACCTTCAAGATCAAATGGATCTTTCGAGACTTTCTTTTTAGAATCTTGACTAAATGTCACTTTCTTGGATTTCTTGTCTTCTATCTCTAAAAATTTTTCTAATGATAAAATTCTTTTCTCTACAGCGAGAGCTTCTTTCATGTTATCTAAAAGGGCAACTTTACAAGCTCTATCTACAAAAATAGCTATATTAGAAGGTAAAGAAGAAATATACCATTCTATTTGTACATCAACAATAGGTTTGGAAGTAGTTGGAATTTTGTTCAATAACTTGTTAAATCTGGAGTTGAAATCTTTGATCCTTTCCCCTGAATTTGTTTTAAGATTGGAAAGAGCGTTAATCAAGAATGAAATAGTTGTATCATCTCCAAATTTTGCAAGGAAAACTTGCTCGAAAGTTTCCCAATCAACGATAGATCCTACTGGAAGTGAAAAATACCAGGATCCTGCAGATCCTTGTAAAGTATAAGGAAAAAAATCTAATTACAATATCTTCATGAGAAACTCCATTAAGATTCATGGCCAAGATAAAATTATTGATGTTTTCTTCAGCAGGAAGACCATCATCAGGATTATATTTAGGTAACCATTTTTCTGGATGATCTGGAAGAGGATGTGGATTTTCTATCAATATAGCACCAGGATTCATCCAAGGTTGAGTGGCCATAATTGGATTAGAAGTTTGTGAAGATACCGAAGTAGATCCAGAAGTAGGGGGAATGAATGAAGAACTTACAACTAGAATAGTACTACTTGTAATAGCAGTAATTGTTTGAGTAAAGGTAATGGAAGACTGAGAAGATGCAGAGTGAGTAAGAGGATATGAAGAAGTGACCGAAGGAAAATTTGATGTAACTTCACTTGTATCTGACTTAGATCTGGATATTGAAATTTTTTTACGAACTGGTTCAATTGGAAAGTCGAAAGGTGGAATTCCGAGTTTCTCGCTTTTGGATCTAGTTAATATACCAGTTTCTCTAACTAGATAAGTAACACTTTCTTCGGAAGTTTCAAGGTTAACAGGATTTTCAGCAGAAATTTATATTCCTTCTAGTTTCTGAATTAAAGACTGAACTTTAGGAGACTCAGTAGTGAATTCTGAAGCAGATCATTGACAAAATATTTGAGGAGATGAAGGAGAAGTTTCTACAATTTCTTATTTCTAAGCTGGTGATTTAGAATTTGATCGGGAAGTTGTAGGGTGCTTTTGGGGAGATCGAATCTTATATGGGATTCTATTTTGAGGTTTAGATTTATCTGCCATTCATAATTTTCCCTCCTTCTAGCGCCAAAAATGTTGAGGCCTCAGAAATTTGTGGCAACAACAAGGGGGATAACCATCTGGTCCAGACCTTAAGACAATTCCTTTTCCGTTTGGGATAGTGGCTCCGACTGGATATAATGGGACCAGTTTCCCAAAGTTTGGTTTTTGTTTGACTGTTGGGTTTCTCTCAAGGGATTTACATGAAGAATTACTAAAAACTAAAACAAATTTATTCTAACATGCAAAACTTAAAATTGAAACTAATTTAATCTAACCCGGGATAATATTAATTTGATGCGATCTAAAATGATATCTATTCAATCTGTGATGATTAAGATCATCACAAATTTAATAGAATTATTACTTTGTAAGATGATTCTCTTGAAAAACAATTAATCAAAATAAAATGAAAAACATATCGCATATATTTGATGATCATATACAAAAAAAAATCAATTTCTATCTTTATATTGTACAATAGTGCAACTGCTATTTCAGAAAAAAACAATTGATTTCATATATCATTCATGAAAGCTGGATTCATCACTACTATTCAAAAACATAACTAGCATACATGATAGTAGTACCAGATGTGTACTGTCCTGTTAATCTGATCAATGATAATAGGTCACATTCAACTCTTATATCAGTAAGTCTTTCAAAGAATACAGAAGTGCATCAATAGTGATCAACAAAATGATATGTAACTGAAATGGCCGTGTTCCATTATTTCATCAAGACATCCACAAAATTACTTACAATTAAGCATTCTTTGCAAACATTCTCAATAAAATTCTTGACCCTTCTCTAAATTCATGAGAAGGGTTTAAATACTATGCTAATTACCTACAAAAATATTATACAAAATATCTTATGAGGTGGTTTCAAACAACCTTCCTCATCTTTAGTATCTATTCGCTAAAAATTGAATTTATATAAAAAAAACTAACTAATAATCATGTCGGATGATAATTTACTGCCGGTTGTGATTTTTTTCTCACAAATGTCGGACATCGTTTGAACTTGTGGAGGTTTGTCAAACTCTATCTTCATTTGTGTAGGAAATATAGCGTCCAATAAAAGCATCTATATTCACTGTATGGAGTTTAGAAAATAGTTCAGTGTCATAATTTAATTGTGTGGTTTGGCTAATAGCTGCTAGTATGCTTCCCAATCAGTTTTCTTTACCTATATAAGTGCTTCTTCCCTGAGTTGACTGGCTTCTTTCCAACTTTGTTCTAAATCTTTGATATCAGGAAGAGATTTGAATTTTCCTTCTTTGATGAGCTTGGAAGTATGTGATATATGGTTAATCATTTTTACCATATTCTTTGATATACCTACTTCTCTGGCTATGGCTAATTCTACTTTTTTCACTCGTTCATCCCAGTCTGTAAAAAGAATATCTTTGAAAGTTTTCTTGATCTTTGGGAGATCTAACTTTTTCCCTTCTTCTGTATCTTGCCATTTAATATAATTATGGATTTTGAAATTAAGTTCATTGAACTCAATCCTTTGATCAATGACTATATTTGTTAATTGTTCACTTTTTTGTAGATGTGGAATTATGTTTGACATTTGTACAAAAAACATGTTTTGTTGTTTTGTGAGTAAGGCACTTAATGTCGATGCTTCTTTTATGAATTCCTCTGTAGTAGGAATTCCTTCATATTTGGTAAGATCTTCTCTCAACTATTCAATCAGTTATTTTTTTCTAGATAATTTAGTTTCATGACTTGTCTTAAGCATTTCTATCTCTTGTTGTACTCTGAGAAGTTGTTGTTTCACTTTCTGATTTAAAGTTTTTCTTTATTTATCTAGCTATTATTGTAGTTCCATGATTTTGACATCCTTTTATTAGATCAAAATAGATACTTCTCCTACCTTATCAATTGTCGCAGTGGTGTATGCACCAACGAATTGAGATAGCCAAGTTAAATTTTCAATCAGATTTGATGGAGTATCTTTCCATACTACTTCCATAACTTCATTCCCTCGGCGTGTTTCAATCCTTCTTCTTTTCCTCTTTTTTCTTACTAAAACCTTATGAAGAGGGCTATAGAATACATCTAGTGGGGGAATATCAGTCACCTTGAGGATGATATTATCAATTGGATTTGTAGGAATGATTTCTATGTCTTGGGAGATTATCTCAGGAGTTTCAATGATTTCCTTTGTTAAAACTATTTGTTCATGTGGAGTCTGGAATTCTTTATTTTTCTGTGATGATGATGCCTCTGGAGTATTTGCGAATGCATTGCTGATGAAGTACATATTTTATCTAATTCACTTTGATTTTGTGAATTTTATTGTTCTGCTCTGATTTCTTGAATTGATTTAATCGTATAACTGGTAATAAAAACATCTTGTGGAATCCATTCGAGTCTCTGTTCTCTGAATTCATTGAATTTATGTATTTCTTCTAGATTCAAGTTCATTTTGAAAAAATTTAGGATTTCTTCAAAAGTCCTGGAAGTTTTCAAAATATCTTCAAATCTATCATCAATGTGTAAAATAGGTTTGAGTTTGACTGACAAAGTGAATTTGTTAGCAACATTTTCTGGGTCGAACTGCCTAGAGGGTAAAACGGGGAGCTTCAACAACTCAATCTTCTGACACTATTTCATTGCATGATTAAAATTGCTGAGTGAAAATGAACCACATGAAATTGGAAAACATGGCCATAAAGACTTTTTACAGTCTTTCAAAGATTTAGTGAGTCCATTACCAACTTTGTGGTAAGTGACTTCTCTTGCCATCAACTTATATGAAACATATAATGGAAGAATATTTAGGGGAGCGGAGCTTCCAAAAACTTTGATATATGAAAATGATTCTTCAACAAAACATCTGCCTATCATTTGAAGGTCTGCAAGTGCTTCCTTACTGAACCTACGGCTCACTGTGTCATACATAAATTGGTGTAACGGTAATACAATTCCATAGAACAACCTATGAAAATGTGCTGCATAATTATGTTGCCATATCTCTTTATGACTCAAATTTATCGGGGTAGGGTCTTCAGGGGTCCATTTCCACCCCATAATTGGAAAGTTGGTAGAAAAGCAAATGGCATAAAAAATATATGCACTCATAAAAAATTGGGGAACTGATTTGGAGGAAGAAGTTCTGGTTTGGTGATATTCATTAATTTCCTTAACTAGATTCTCTAAAAGGATAGTCGCCCAATTCATTTTGAGGGAATTAACAGAGGATTCAATTAGGGGAAACCAATTTATGGAGAACTTGGTATTATTAGGTAAACCATATAATCTGCATAACATTTTTGCTGCAAAGTTATAAGGGTTTGCTAACGACGAGAAAGGATACATACTGGTTTTCTCATATTTGAACTTGTTGTCTAATTTCCTCCAACCTTGAATTGCATTGAACGGGTCTTGGTTCTTCTCAGCAAACTTTGCAACAAACTGATTGTTATAGGTATCTTGCAGGTCAGGCAGCTTATACATGATTTTCAGATCTTCAGGTCTGAAAGAACCTAGAATCTCATCCTTGCAGGTTCTTAACTGTCTGTCTTTGATCACTGATTTATCAAGCACCCATCTAATCATGTCAGTATATGGAATAAGAGTAGCTCTCGCTCCTATTCTATGGAGGAAAGAACATGTAATATCTTTGAATTGTAAATTTGAAGGTGTTGCATCATCGGCAGTCCTCGTGACTTCCACTAATTCTGGCTCTTTGTCTTCAAATATAGTGTAAACAACTTGCCATTTAGTATGTCCTTCATCAGCAGTGCAGACAGTATCAAAGACTATAGGTGCCATTCCTGTTTGTTCGAATTTTGCAACAATTTGTTTGTCGTGCTTCTGAATAACTTTGCGGATGGACATATCTTGAATGGAAACCCCTATTAAAGATAGAGTAAATGATCAAATGATGGAAAATCTATAGAAATGATTTTTTTTGAAAGAAAAAATTTCGGGAAACAGCTATATCATTAATTAATTATGACGCATCCATAATTTTTACATTGGGATGATAAAACATAATTAATACTTTCTGACATGATTTATTTTGCGTAAAAACCTTTATTCAAACCTATCAGGTCAATCGCATCGCTCCCTTTGAACCTATATTAATGATGTGTATTGCCTTTTGTTTATGCAATATGCGATTTTGTGTAATCGCAATATTGTAATATCGGAGTTTTGTTAAGAATAGCTTAAAATTTTGCAGTGTAAATTTGCGATATGCAATTTATTATGTCGTTTGCAAAATTTCAAATTGGCGATCACAAAATCAAGATTTCGCTGATTTATTATTTTAACTAAGAAAATATTTGTGCGAAATTGCGATTTGCGATAAACATGTTTTTATTTAGAAATTGTTGATGTTTTTTTGAGTTTGATTTTTATCAAAAGTCAAAAACACTTTTATAAAAAGGGTCCCTATTTCTATTTATCAAAGGTCTAAATTATTTTAGAAATGAAAATGGGGGGAGTTGTTGCATAGAACAACAGGATATTACATGTGTTTTGTGTACCTCTTTTCCAAAATTTAATGAAAACTATTTGAAGCAGAGGGATTGATATGTTATCTAGAGATTCATGTGTCAATTATTGCAGTCTATATTTCTAGTTTTGTTTATCTTTCAATATTTCATTGATGTGCTTATTCTATATTTAAATGGAATTCCATTGATATATAATTCATGATATATGCTTTGTATCTGTGATATCTTGTTACTCATAGTTTCAACTAATAAGGTTATCTATAATTCATCATTTTAATGCTTTGTTTTAAGCTTTGAGTGTTTCCTGTTCATCCTAGATACTTGTAAATTGTAAGTCTACTAGTATTTAGCTACCTTTCCTTTATATTATATCAAATATTCGACTTACTTCACTATGACTCCATCACCCAATGGTTTTTGTTTTTTCCCATACTCCAACTAACATAAAAAACTTTTACATTAATCTGGCCATAAAATGTTTAATAGAACTACTACCATTGTGACCAAGGGTAGTTGAGTTTGAGGAGAGATCCCCCTCTCGGTTGAGGGGACACATTCAATCCCAAAATAGTTATATGTTACCTTAGATTCCCCCCCCCACCCGCCCCCACAACAAGGGTTTTCTCTGAGTGATAACATACTGGAAGTATTTGTTACGTGGATTAATCCCTCTTATGGACAAGAGTGATCTCCCTAGTACTCAGCAAGTAGCTAGAAAAAAACATCCATTTGGAAACCTTTTCCTCTAGATTAATTGAATTTTAGAATTCTTATAATAAATTATAGAGGACATTCCCCTACCTTGAAATCCAAATGTTCAATGTAGCCTTTTTTCTCGTCACTCCAAAGTGGTTTCTCTAATAAGAAGAACCTGTAATCAAAGACAAGACAAAGGATCAAAGCATCTGCAACATATAATAATAAAGGAATGCTAATCCAACTTAGTGATCAAGGAGTCTAAGTATTGATTTTATTCTGATAAGCATAGAAACAACTCAATAAGAAAAAGATGTCCATATGTATTATTTTGAATAAAAAGAGTAATCTTACAACTTGATGCTTTGATGTTGTACAAATTTCTCTCGGGGTCTTGAACAATCATTTCCCCTTCAGTTTGATAAGCCTTCCTCTCTGAATACCAACATGGAGTTATATACACAAGGGTGTGATCATTCTCATGCAAACAACAATTCACTAGTGTAGAAAGTATGCACTCTTATGAATTCCCTTCAACAACTATAGTTTAAAATCTACCCTTCAACCTAAAACTTGAGCTCAATTTATAGGGAAATGGAGGTAGTTTCAGTTCCATGAAGAGTGGATAGATTCCTCTCATGAAGGGATTTGAGCTCAATGGACCAAGGGATAAGCTCCATGAGTGGAGGGATAAAGTGTGAACTGATCGCGACTCTGGAAGCTTCTGGTTGGGAGAATATTCGACCAATTAGGCTTCTAGAATTTACTTTTTTCCTTTATTTTCTTTTCAAGGGTGTTGGAGCAGGGTCTCCTAAAGCTGCGAATTTTGTCCATTTTTGTATATTTTTGATATTATTTATTCTAGTGCAGGGGTTTAGGGTATGGGTCAAAGCCTCGAATGCATTGTAATGGGTCAAGGGTAGACCAAGAGTCCGCAAACCATGGTTTGCGAACCATTGGATGCGTAGGCTAAATTTATATAAATAGATGAACCTTTTTTAGTCTTAAAGTAGGCACGAATTGAGATTGATGCTAAGAAAAAATTGTTAGATTTGTTGTCAGGTTGTTTGGGTAAGGAATCCTGCTGGTTTTGTGCACGAAGATCCTCAGTCCTGCTATGTGCGGACCCTGCTGGCTATGTCTGCAGGTGGTTTTTTGGGATTGTAAGAGGATTTTGATATTAATATATATGCGAAGTACTATTGGATATCTGATGCTATCTAGACCTGTTTTGTTATGATTGATGCAAACCTGGGATATATGATTAAGTTACGAAAGTGTCTGTTTAATAGCTATGAACTGTGAAATTATCTATGTTTCTGGTATATGTATCTGTGATCTGTCAATTTCTACGATTATAGTGTTCTGTGCTGATAAATTGGTATTATGCATGTGGATGCGAAGGTATTTACTAGATCTATGCATGATAATAGCTCTGTTATACTATATAAGCCTGTGAATAGATTTGTTTAGTGCGAACTCGATAGGCTAGGAACGGAGACCTGCTTGACTTACCTCCTCTCTCTTAGGGTGCAGAAACCTGGTTCCAACACCCTCCCATACTACTTTGGGTGAGACTTTGGCTTGCGCAAGTAGGTAACTGCCGAAAGGGCCAGTAATATAGGGGTTTGTTGGAAAACCTTAACCTCCGAACAAAAAAATTGTTCTGTTTCCAGGACCGGGATAATTTTGAGAGAGAGATCAGGTAATTCCAAGAACATATTGGAGACCTGCGAAGAAAGAGATCGACGAGTGGTTCGAAAATAAAGTTTAGGAATTCATAGTGAAAGAGAATCACAATGAAAAATTGAAAGCAGAGAAGTAGAAGAAAAAATACATTCTCACAGAGATATATGAAATTTTCTTTGTGAAATTTGTGAGGGAGCATCAAGTGTGGCTCGCAAGGCTCGTATATTTCCAAAAGTGTTGGAAGGATGAATGGGTCACGCAGTGGACCCTAGAGCTGATCTAGTAGTTAGAAAAGACTGATAACACCATCACTCGCATGGTAGATGACTGGGTGGAAAGTGTGATAGGAGGATTTGTGACAGAATTTGCAATCGATCAATTTGTGTCCTATTCGGAGGCAGAGTGAAGGTTCTTTACGGGTTTCCAGGGTAAGTTTCTGAAAAATCTTCCATTACTGATTAAGATCTTATTGTGCGAAAAGAGAATTTTTTGCAACCATATAGAGTGAGTGAGCTCATATCAGAGCGAGGGTACAAAACGTAGTGGTAAGTACTACAAAACTAACAAAGAAGGAGATAGATCTGTCTATAGTCTAGTAAGGGATTCAGCTACACAAGAACCTTCAACTACACCACCGTCGATTTAGCATAGGGGTAAGAACTTTCCTACAGCTCCACCCCCACCAGAAGACAAAATGGCCTCACACATGAAGCTACCTACCTTCAAGGGCATAGGGGATGAAGACATGGATCGATTCTGGTTTGTCGCAGGATTGTTATGGAGTACACAGAACGTGGCCAGTGATGTGGTGAAAAGGGAAAAACTATCCCTTGGCTTTGAAGGAAGAGCCTTGGACTGGTATATGGGATACATCACTCAGCATGCGAATGTGACCATTGAAGAGATTAAGAATGCCTTGAAAAAATAGTTCAAGAAGCCTAAGTCCTACTCTTAGATAGTTAACGATCTAGAATATTTCAAGCAAGGACTGTTCGAGTCTGTATGGGAAGTTGACCAATGGGAAAAGAAGGTAATTAGAGAAGGAGGACTTCTATACGATGACAGGCAGCACACGGAGTGGTTCATTGCTATGTTGTTGCCCCACTTGCATGTGCCAATGGGTCATGAAGCCATTGAATCGCGAGAAAGGGCCTTGGATATTGCTATGAAGTTGGAAGCTACGCCAAGACATGATACCCAGTTAGGAGTACAAAAAATACAAGGACAACAAGAGGTAATGCACATGGAGATCCAGAATCTGCGAAAAGAGAGAGGAACAGAGGCTAGCCCTAATAGATTGTGAATAAGGTGCAGGGTGAATGGCCACACCAAGGATAATTGTCTGTTGCTAGCATAATACATGTAGCCGGGGAGACCCAGCCCGTTGCGTCCTAGGGAAGCTGTGGGACCAAGTGGGCCAGTGTTGTGGTGCGATGATTGTCGCACTGGTGGGCTGCATGATACCAACCACTACCCTCGCCTTCCCACATATGTCCTAGAAGTGAAGCAACAATGGTGCAGGTTTTGCAGATTGTAGGACATGATGAGCAGAAATTTCGGACACTTATGATCTAATGATAGACCAAGGAAACCTGTATAGGATACAGTCAGATCCTTCCTCACATAGATCCCCCTCAGGCATGGGTGGCTCCCCAGCTAGAGGTAGGGGAGGGGGCCGGGGTGGAAGCACGAGTAGGGGAAGAGGAAAAATGATTTTCTATAACTGTGGAGAGACATGCCACTTTGCAAGGGACTGCACGAACCCAACAAGGAAGTCCTGTAGATACTGCAGATAGCCGAACCATGTGATTGGAGGTTTCCCAATTCTGATAGCCAAAATGTAGGAAAAGCATCAGAAACCTACACAGAATGTGCAAAGGGTTAAGCCAAATCCTCAAGATTAAGGACCAAGCGTTAACATCATAACACACAGTGGCATCGCTACTGGGGGAACTGAGGAGAAAGCTACGACAGAGCTTCTGATCTGGAAAGAAGTCACCAAAGAAGAAGTTTTGGGCCTACAAAACAAAAAGGAAACCTTTGTCACAGCTCGGCAAGACTTTTCTCAGGATGAGGCATCTACTTCTCTGAAACCTGTAAACATTAGAGCCAAGGATGAGGTTAAACCATTCTTACAGGCGTGTATGAAATTGCTATGCAACCAGTGGGTCGTAGAAAATCTCCAAGCACTAATAGACAGCTGCGCAAAACGAACTAATCCACCCGTGGAGGATAAGGATGTGCACAAACTATACAAACATAGGAAACACATTAGTAGGGAAATGTGGCTTACGACATAAATTGGTGATTGTGAAATGGATCAGGTTATTTTGGACCTAGGATCAGATGCGCACATACTGCCCAAAAAGACTTGTCAGCGAATGGTGGAACCTAAGTTGGAATGGTCGACTATCTAGCTGTGCATGACCAACTAGCAAAAGATCATACCGTTGGGAAGGCTGTCAAAAATCATGGTAGATATCACAAGATTTAAGGTTCGGGTGGATTTTGAGGTCATTCAGATTGTAGAAGATGCGGACCCCTATCCTCCACTCCTAGGATTTGACTCGGACATAGATATGGGTGGTATTATCAATTTGAAGAAGAGAAGCATGGTGTTTGAAAGTTAAGGAACACGGGTGGTAGTGCCACTAGTCTCCGCAGAAGGAGAAAGGTATACAAAGACAGTACGTGAGGAAGAGGACGTGGATTACATCTATAAGTTAAATATGTGGGACGAATGTTGGATCAATCCTATGGCTAATGGCGTGCTTTGCTCAGAAAAGGATAGCGAATGCTTCTCTGACTCCGATGGAGAAATAAAAAATTGGAAAAACTGGTTACATGATGTCTCTGTGTTGCGCTGCCTACAAATCACAAGGGACTTCTGATGAATATCATTAGAGGTAAGAGAACTGCCCTACTATGATGGTTCCGGTAGTATAAAGGAGTTTTTGTGAAAATTTGAAGCTGAGGTGCCAAGAGAATGAAGGCTATGGGCCCTTAATCTAGCCTTGCGCGCAACACCTGCAAGGTGGTGGGACACGCATAAGGGGGAATTCCAGGACTAGGAGGAATTTTGGGACATGATGATCCTACGATTTGAGCCTCTGATTGATGTGTGCATCGAGACATTTCTTGGCCCAGGGGATTAGCTGGAGCACCTATTCGCTTGGATGGAGAAGTGGTGTGACCAAACTACAGAAGAATGGGTTCATTTTTTTATTCATGCCTTGGGACCAATTCCCACTACATGGTACTTAGATGCAGAGCTACATCTACGCACCTGACATTGGGAAACTTTAAAGGATGAATTCATGGGAAAATTTGGATTAACAGGGAGCTCAGAGGCACTTGAAAAAGCTCTGCAGGATATAGATACCTTTGTATTTGGTGAATCCGACTCTTACACAGCCTTTGGGGCACCAACATGGGAAACACAGATGTAGGATATTTCCAACTGCCACAATATAAACATCGAAAAGTGCGATGAGGATCCACGCAATGTTAATCCCAAAGTCGGAGAGAGTGTACAGTTGCAGGACCTCCACTACAAATTGTGGATGTTACAAAGCCTCTAAATATGAGAGAAGTAAACATTGGCATAGACATGAAACCTAATTTGGCCAATATTGGGGACTACTAGAACAATGATACCGTAAGGAAAGTTGTGGCATTTCTCACAAAATATCAAGACTTATTCCCGACGAAGTTTTGGGAGCTGAAGGGGATCATGGGGGACTTAGGGGTTATGCACATCATGCTAAAACTAGATTCATGCCTTGTAAAGCAGCGCCCTTATCTGTTGAACCCTAAATAAAAGTAGAAGGTTAGGGAAGAAATTAATAAAATGCTTGTTGCAGGTATCATCAAACCAGTGGAACAGTCAGATTGGGTAAGTTCGATGGTGGTTCAGGAGAAGAAGACGAAGGGGGAAATCCGCATTTGTGTGGACTTACACAAATTGAATGATGCTTGTATACATGATCCCTTTCTAATGCCATTCTTAGATGAGATCTTGGATAATGTAGGAGGCCAAGAACCGTACTTGTTCACTAATGATCTCTCAGGATACCATCAGATCAGAATCACACTTGAAGATCATAGAAAAATTACGTTTGCTACTGAATGGGGATCCTTTCAGTATACAGTCATGCCATTCAAACTCAAAAACACCCCTTCCATCTTCTAGCGAGTAATAGTCGTAGTGTTCAAAGAGTTCGTCCATAATTTTTGGAGGTGTACTTTGATGATTGGACAGTCTTTGGCTTAGTAAAGATGCACGTTTCAAACCTCTGGATGATGTTGTATTCCCGTGGAAAGCACCAGATTTCCCTGAATATCAAGAAGTTTATCTTTTTCATACTGTTACACCATTTTTTTGTCATCTAACCCATTATCATTAGATAAACCCAAGTACACCATGTAAGACTAATTTTACCCCAAGTAAAATCGCTTTCACCACATTCGTTTACATTTCTTGGTCATATTTAACCCAAAACAAGGTAATCAATTAAATAAATCATTATTTATTTAATTATCTCCTAAGAATAAGTTATTTAAATCATTATTTAAATACTATTCCTAGTTAAATTTGACTAAATCGTTTTTAAATAATTAAATAAACCATTATTTATTTAATTATATTCCCCTCATTTCCCTTAAATAATAAATAAATCATTTGTTTATTTATTATTTATAAATAAAGGAATTGACCCAAGTCAAAAACCCTTTTCCCTCCAACAAATATAATAAAATATTCCAAAAGGGTGATTCTAGAATGTGATTAATAATATTTTATTCATGCACCGAGTTCTAGAACACCCCAATATTTTGTTATAAATAGAAGGGTTTTCCCCATTCATTAGTCACCTCCATTGCATTAGATTACACTAGATCTACTCTTGGTCACCATTTCCATTTGTTTGTATTTTGAACTCCCATTGAGTTCCATGTTTGTTAGGGTTTTCCACATTAACCAAAGAGAGGAATTTTATATCTGAAACACTGAGGAATTCCAAGAACCCATCCCACTGAGGAGAACTGGAAAACACCTTTCTTGTTTTCCTCTCAGGTGCCCCATTCTTTAATATAATATAAGATTCTTTTTATACATTGTTCTTGTCTTGTTCATTGGATGCATGGAGCCATTTTATATTTTATCTGCTTAATATATTTTATGCTTAGATCTAATTTTATGCTTAGATCTAATTTTATGCAACAAATTTAAAGATATTTTGCAGCTGTACTTGATGTTAGGGATACTTGATATGCATAGCTAAAGTGATATTTTACGACGAAAGAATTATACTAACACGTACCCTTTGGAATCTTGCTTGGACATATAGTTTGCCGACAAGGGTTGATGGTTGACCCTGTGAAAGTTGCAGTAATCGTAAATCTGGAAGTACCTACAACTAAGAAGTAGTTATGCTCGATCCTTGGACACATAGACTACTACAGAAAGTTCATATAGGGGTATGCGATGATCACAACACCTATGGAAAAGCTGCTTAAGAAGGATGTTTCATTTTTTTGGGATGACGAATGTCAAAAGAGCTTCGAGCTACTCAAGGAAAAGATGGTCTCTGCGCCTATCCTCATTTTTCCTAATTGGGTGAAGGTGTTCCATGTTCACGTCGATGCATGCGGAATCACTCTAGGAGCAGTCCTTACGTAGCTTGGAGATGGAGACATTAATCACCCAGTTATATTTTCTAGTAAAAAACTCTCTGGTGCAGAGCGCAACTATGCCACCATGAAGTAGGAAGGAATGGCCATGGTCTATGCATTACAGAAGTATCGGCACTATCTGTTAGGGGACATTTCAAAATGTTTATAGATGATTCAACTTTGAAGTACTTGGTGAATAAGCTTGTGTTGGGGGGGGGGGGGGGGGGACCTGCCAATGGCTTTTGTTTTTCCAGGAATATGACTTTGAAATCATTGTCAAACCAGGGAAGTTGAATGTTGGGCCAGATCACTTGTCCTGAATTGAGAGTGGTGAGGAACAAATCAATCTAGAAGAAGGATTGCTTGACATGAAACTATTTTCTATTAAGGTAGTTGATGCACACTTTTCTTACATCATTGAGTTCCTGACTATAGGCATGGCACCAGTGGAGTATTCGGTGCAATAGAAGAAAGACTTGGTAGCCCGTGCTATGGATTTTACCATCATCGCAGGACATATATATAAGATGGGAGCAGATGAAGTGCTACGTAGGTATGTCCTAGAGAATGAACGACATGTTATCTTGGCAGAAGCCCACGCCAGGGTAGTAGGAGGTCACTATGCAGGGAAAGAAATGACGCAGAACATCTTAAGAGTTAGATTATGGTGGCCCACCCTGCATAGTGACTCTCATGACTATTGTAAGGCTTGTAATACCTGCCAATGAACTAGAAGGCCGTCCTGAAGAGATGAAATGCATCTTTAAACACAAATGGCCCTGCAGGCTTTTGACAAATGGGATATCGATTTTGTGGGACCTATCAACCCTCCTAGAAAGAAGACAGGTGCGTGTTACATTATCACTACCACTGAATATGTAACCAGGTGGGACGAAGAACAAGCGGTGAAGGATTGCACTACAGATACCACTGTGCACTGCATATTTGAGCAGATTCTAACCAGATTTGGATGCCCAAAATCTTGATGAGCGATAGAGGTATGCACTTTGTTAATTAAACCATATATGCATTAACCAAAGAATTCTGGATCCATCATGCGAAAATCACTCCTTATCATCCTCAAGAAAACATAGTGGTTGAATCATCAATAAAGTCTTGGAGAACGCACTAACAAAGGTCTGTAACACCGATTGCAGTGACTGAGATGTGTGCATCCTATCTGTTCTGTGGGCTTATAGAACCACCTGTAAGAACTTAACATGGAAAACACCATTTCGAATGGTTTATGGCAAGGAGGGCATTATGCCCATGGAATATATTGTTCCTAGCCTGCGCATCACAGCCTTTACGAATATGGCAGACCCTGATATCATGGAGGAGGGTTTAGCATAGCTTGTGGCTTTAGAGGAAGATCACTTCATTTCTAATTTCCATCAACAGGTTTTAGAAAGCTTTGGATAAGGCATGGCATGACCGACATATTCGACAAAAGTCCTTTACGGACAGTGACTTAGTGCTACCTTATGATAGCCAGTTTGTGAAAGACCCAGGGAAGTTCCGACAACACTAGCTTGGGCCATATATAGTTAAAGAAATCATGGATGGTAGATATGTTCGGTTAGCTACCCTGTGCAGCGATATGCTACCTGGCTACATCAATGGTAGTCGGCTCAAACCATATCGGATCAAATGACTATATGGTCAGAGTAGCTGTATGAAGTGGGGTATACCCACTAGGGAAGGTAAGCCCAATAGGTACCATGTGATGCGCAGAAGGAAACCACAGGATTGGAAGCCCGAAGTGGTGTGCTGGGAGCGTAGGTGTGCACTGAGCACACCAAGGGTGCGAAAATTAGCCGTTGCGACACTAAAATCAGGTAAAAATCAAAAGTTACTATTAAAAAGAGTGGGCAGCTAGCATTCAATGAGGCGATTTCCGGAGATTTTTACCATTTACTTGATGGTAAGTTCCAAGTGAATTTTACCCAACCATTGGTCGATCGCAAAGGCTATAAAAGGAGTAGGATAGATCAGAAAAGGGTTCTGTATCGCTTGAATAGCTTGTACTTGGAATGTTTGTCCTTAACAAATTTTGTGTTGTAAGAATTTATGTGCCTATAGCATTCATTTCATGTCTGAGCAACCTATTCCTTCTGATAATAGCCACCAGGGGTTGGGATTAATTTTTCGTGCCAGAATGATAGCCACTAATCCTGCTAAACCCTCAGAACCAGTGACAAGGAACCAAGGATGTGGTGGAGATTGAGTCCGAGGCCGAAGAGGTCCTCTCCACACCAAGCCCAACCATGAGGAAAGGAAAGGAAAAATCCCAAGGATCAAGAACACCCACGAAATGGGTCAGGGTGAAGCCTCATACTTCCTAGAGGAATGTAAAATCCCCACGAGCGATGCCCCGGGCACACTCTACTCAGGAAGAGGCCCAGACCGTCGAACCGGTCAACTGGTTACCTCCCTTCGTTCTGTCGCGCATGCCCTCGACATGCACACTGAAGAAACTCGATGGCATGATCACCTACCTGTAGATGCCATTGACCTCGAGAGAGGTCCCCGTCATTGGCGAAACTTTTGGAAGGCTCCATGAGATAAAATTTGACAATCATGACTCAGCCAATTTGGAGGCCTTCCCTGAGCTAGCACCCGAGTTATACCTTGACAGAGTTCAGGAAGATGATGGAATAAATATTGTCCTATGCGTTGGGTATGTGGATTGGCTGGGTCCAGTCTCCTGAACTTGCTGAGGATGCCACACTTTGGCCACTACAATATCACGGGTCGTATGGTACGTGAGTTTCTCGCCTTAGTTCATGATGGTTTCCTATGGATCTAGGATAAAATCCCCATCAATTCTGCACTTGTTCATCGAATTACTAGTCTTCCCATGAACGGACCGAACCCTCTAGAGCGCGTTGGAAAGAAGTATGAGGGGGAGACTACTAAATACGTGCGAAAAACCTACCATGTGGAGCAGGATACTCGAGGATTCATAATCAAATCCATCAGTGACCAAGGTCCGCAGTTGGGCACCATGTTGTTGGCATGCAAGATGATGAGAAAATTCCAGACCGCCTTTGTCTGTACATACATAATTCAGTTAGAAGGCCAATGTGAGAAAGGGGTATGCTTCAACTGGGCCTAGTACCTATGCGATGAGTTTCTAGCCAATGTACGAGAATCCTAGGAGCAGGGACGAGCCTTTTATTATTCCTGGTTGTTGCTTCTCATAGCATTGGTCGCCTAGGAAGCACCTAAGGAATCATTCCTCCTTGAGCTCACCCGATACATATGTGAAGGGGCTCGTTATGCGAACTTGCAGGACTCCAAGGATGCACAGCGCATCAAGGAAAACCAAGTCTTCTGGGTCCTCTTCCAGAGCATCTTGGCAGCAGCCATCAATTCCCGACCACGCTTGTCTCTGGCTATATATGGCAAGTACAAGAGCATTGCGGCCTTCCAGGTAACTATGCACAATGACAAAATTCGAGGCCACAAGGATTCTGCCTGGGTTTCGCTCCCTTATATGGTTGCATATGAAGAAATTCACAATGTAATCCTCCTCACGGGAAGCTTGGATTCATAATAGGTGTGAAGAGAACCAAGGGCACAAGCACAAAAAAAGTAATCCTACCTGTCATCGCCAAGGATACTAGAGGACTGAGCAAGAGCACGGGTGTTGGTGCCGAAAGGTGAATTTTTATTGACAACTCTAGTGCTTTCTCATTTAATTATCAACCCGGGGTAAGTATTTTTATTCCAAGAGTGTTGGCACAATATATGCGAGTCAATTCATCTAACAAATGTTCCTTGTTACTTATGAGGAAGAATTAACTAACTTCATGAGCTTTCTTATCCTACGAGGGGTGGCTTTGATAGGCTTTTAACCTAAGATTTGAGCAATAGGATTTTTCATAAATCTAATGGAATTAAACAGTAGTTTAACTAAACCAAACAACAATCTAGAGAAATCAAGCAGACATTGAATTAAATTCAACAATCAACTGAAAAACGATGGAATTGAATAGAACAGTAGTCTAAATAAACTAATCAGCAATGGAATTGAATTGAATCATCAGTCTATCTAACTAAGAAATAATGGAATAGCAGTATAACTAGCTAAGCAGTAATGGAACAATAAGATAACTAAGCTGAACTGTAATGGAACAACAGTATGAATAAAGCGAATTAAATAACTCGTACAACAAGTAATTAAGTAATTTTTCAATGGAGTTCTCTTTATGACTTAATTAATCAACATTGACCGATGGTTGAATGCTTCGTTATGCTAGAAGGAGAATGAAATTCATAAAGACAGATAATAATGAAATCAACTTATTCTACTATCTGTAATTCAAATGCAATGGTATTAAAAGAACTAGAAATATCTATTGATAACAAAGCATTGTCGTAAGTCAAAAAATATGATTGCGATTGTCCTACTTTAAGAACACAGTTTCTAACAATCTTGAAGAAAGATAACTATTATTTGTATTGAATGGAAATATACTTTACAACTACATCAGATTCTTAAGCATTGCTTCTGCAACTACACAGAGTATGAAAACTTGCGTGAAGCTTCTATAGGTTGGGCCTAGACCACCAGAATCCCTAGCGTCGTAAAAACTTCAAAATATTATTGTTCAAAGCTATATATTACATCCAGTGATGTTATAAAAACATAATTAGACAGACTATTTCTGATTTGTCTATTACAGAATGAATTTCCTGTCTTGTCACTGACTCCCCTTCTCCTCCGTCCTTTGCCCTTTTAAAGGTGATTTCAAAAATTCGAAAGTGTTTTTCAAACAATAGCCCATTGCGCATGGCTATCGTTTGAGTTCTCGGGCTCGAATTCATCTGTCTGCCTTCTGTCGGCCACTGGGAATTACTAGGATCTCATATGCTTGTGTCCATTGGTTGGCTTCCATTTCCTGTTGGTCTAACTGTTCTTCCTTCCTACATGTGGAGATAACAGAAGTAAAATTTCTATTAAAAAAACATCCTTTTCATCATTATTCCAATTGTTCTCGTTTTCATAATCTTTTATTCTCTTTATTGTTAATATGAAGATGGATTCCCCCAAAATTATAACATAATTTGAAGTACTTACAGGGTGAGAATCATACCTTAATTTGGGCCCAACATACTCCCCTGCTTACCTAGTTGCATGTGCTCATGCAAACAAATGATTGAGATGTAGCTGTGTTAAGGAGTAGGCAGGGTAGGCCTTTACGTTGTATGCTCTGAAGCCTTTTTTTCGTTTCATGAGTGCAAAGGCAATGCCTGTGGTTCCTTCTGGTAATTCGTAATTGTGATTATAATCCTTGGGAGGATGCTAGAGGAGAGGGTTTATGTATATGTATCCCAACTAGGAAGGCCCCATGCTGTAGACTAGGCTTCTATATGAAAGGAATCTGGAGGCAAAAACCTTGAAATTCCTGTAATTGAATGGCTCCCTATTCTTCACATTTTTTGTGGAGGCCATCCATCTTTGTTTGGCTGCTGCTAAGGTCGCCTCGTGAATGTCATCAAAGTATTCTCATGAATTTTCTATGATATATTTATGGATGGGTCCTAGCTTAGTCCTCACACTTGGCCTGCTCATGAAGTTTTTGTGCTAGACGACTAGTTGCAGTGGTTTCGTAGGCTCCCCCCTAACCCATAAATATAGACTATGCTCTCTTTTCTGGAAGATGCCGTAGGCTTTGTCCCACCTGATTTGGTTTTTAGAAAATGAAAGGAAGGCTTGTAGCTGTACATCCCCTATGAAGGGGCTAGGGTTACTGTCCATGTCTTCTTCTAGGAAGAAGTTATGTATGTAAAGCTCACACAAGAGGCATTGGTCCTACTCATCCTGATTGTTACAACATTGAACAAATTCTTCTATGGTCCTGAAGGTAGTGGGTTTCCCTACCGTGACAGCTTTAACTTTCAAGAGTAAATACCGTTTTGTTAGGAACAAGGCATAGTTCATTACCGAAGCTCTACATGATAGTGCATCATTATATAGAGAGAAAATTGTAGAGATTTTCTTCTTGGCTTGCTCTACCTGCTCTTGTACCACTTTAACCTTTGCCTGCTCTCCTCTAAGCTAGGTGAATTTCTCATATTCTGTGATGGAGAGGTCAGCGAAATTCTTTTGCAGTGCCTGATATTATTGTAATGGAACCACCTCCTTCTTGAACTATGGTAGTTCATGCCGCACTTATATTAGTTCATTTCATAATCGCTGTTTGGCAGCTTTCTCTACTAGATGGGCATAGGCAGGGGCTTCCTCTGTTTGGGTCCCCTTTTCCTCTATAACCTTCTGCTCAGTTTGGGTGGAGGCTTTGATGATGTTTTCCAGTTCTATCTACACTTCATCCTAGGTGGTGTCTGCTAGGTTGGTCTGTATTTCAGTTTCAGTAGTAGTTATCAAATTGGTTTGTATTCTAGTTTCCATGGTGTCGGCTAAGTCAATTTGCATTTCACTTTCGATAGTATTTACTGGTTCTGTTTGAGTTCCTACAATAGAGGTTTCTATCCTTGGCTTCTGGGCCCTTCTTTATTTCTTCAGTTGTTTCCTCAGATATTCTGCCAATTTTTTCAATCTCTTGTAGGTCCTTCTTAGTTTCTCACTTCTCCTTTCATCTGAATATTCACCTGTTCTTATTTCAGCAGGTGATAGGGGAGTGGATTTCTCTTTTTCAGGGATAGCATCTAGAATGGTGTTTCTAATTACGTCTTTAGAATTGACCTCAATGTGAGTGTCCTGACTAAGAGGAGCAATGCTACCTCCTTGTGACAAAGGGGTTGTCTTTTTTGTGCATGCTCTGCTCTACAAGGACAATGTCACCTGAATAATCCTATGATTCCAATCTCTCCTCTGCCTGTCCATCACTATGGACTTCGTAATTATCAATAGGAGATAGAGCCTCATCATCTCGTGGTTCCTCCTAGTCAAGTAGGACGTTAGTGTGACCAGAGCTACTGGCTGTGGCAGTTTTATCAAAAAGTTCCTCTTGCTCCCCTGCTTCCAATGGGTTTCTCAATTGATAGTTTGTCCTTATTTGTCCTAGGACTCAGGCCATTTCCTCCTCGAATTCTTGAAAGGGTGCATGGGATGGTTCTACTTCCTCCATGAGGTTGGAGGTTCCTTGGGGTGTCCTGGGCCATTTTTTCCTGCTTGGCTCTGACGTTAAGGTTTGGGTTCTTTTTCTTCTTGTAGGATTTACCCTAGGGGGATCAATTTCGGTTCCATCAAGGTTTACTTCTGATTCTTGTGCCTCAGGGTTGACAAAATTATCCCATGCTATCTGCTGCCTATCTAGCTCATGAATGATGATTAGTTTTATTAAGCCCCGATGACTAACCACTGCTTGGGGATTCTTAGCTTTCCTCAGTCAAACAGTAGTATCATGCAATACGAAATTCAAAAATGCAGGCAGATTAATTGAAATTTTTTGTTTAAGTGCAGTTAAAATTTTGATCTGTCGAGGTTTTACCACATCTCGATGTCCATCGCATGTAATAAACTTCTGGATGAATGTCGCCAGCTCCTGCCATGGTTGGTGTAAAGAGGCAAGGTTAATCCCTCTATTTTTTCGTTCCAACAGTTCATCTAGGTCTTGGTATACTACTACTGCTTCTCTCATGAGGATATGCTTTTCTTCCCATCTTTTACGTTGGTATTCCAGAAACTTCCATGATAATTCCCTCTGTAACTGGTATAGTTTAGTCGTTAACTCTGGTTTTCCCTTCCTGTAGATTTTGCATAAATTCGATTGCAATTCTCATGTTGGATCCTTGTAGTTTGTGTACATATGTCAGCCATCCAGCTCACTGGAGGATGGCACTCGTTGCCTATGAAATTGGAAATTTTGCAGGCTCACTTTGAAGGGTATTTCCTCCCATAACTGATATGCTCTTTTCCTCTTATTATTTTTCTTCTTGGCTCTGTCGTTTCGACTGGATGTTTTTTGCAAGTGGAAAATATATTGTGGCTCTATGTAGATAATCTTCATGCCTTAATTTTAGTGTTCTTCTAGTCTTATCGATGTGTCTTATGAGATTTTTGCATGGATTTCACATGCTTTCCAAATTAAGACCAATTACACCCCCTCCCTCGAAGAAAGGGCACCCACACCCTCAAGTATAGGAGAGATTTGGTTGCTTATGAATGCAAACAGGGGAACGTTAGAATTTGGTAATGATAATCTGCGTGTGAAGGATCAGCAGTTGAGTAATTACTACATATGCGGTAAAAAGGTCAGATTTAAAATTTTTCATAATTGTATCTTGTGCAAAAGTGACCAGAAAGCGAGAGGAAATAGCATAGCCATTATTGCGATATGATGTCCTTGCACGACTAAAAAGTTATGATGGAAGCAAGACTGAGTCAAGTAATGATCATCATTGTCATTCCAAAGTTCAAAATATGTAAACATATCTTTGTTAGCTATTCTTATGGAAAGTCATGATTGTTATTAATTCGAGTAATAGCTTTGTGGATGAAAAAAATGGAAGACAAGGTGTATATAAAATTAATTGGCTATTGAAGGAGCATTATTTCATACCACAATCAGAGCCACTGCTACCAGCAGGCATTCATAGCCTTGACATGGTTGCTATTTTAACATGAAAAATGAGCCAAGATCCTTATGTAAGAATAATTGTTTTGCTAATTTTATGGAGAGATCACCATGATGGTATGGTGGCTAGGTAACCATGGCGCCACTCACTAGAGCTGTATAAAAGTGATCAGGCTAGCTCTTGATGAGACCTCCTGTCCTTCAAGTTATTAAAAAGGTCATTACCCTGGTGTGGTGGCCATAATGGGCATTTCAATTGCTACACTCTGATGAACATGGTAGGCTGTCTCATGATGACACCCCCTATCCTCTCTTAAGATTTGTATGTAAATGTAGTACTTTCTTTTGAATTGTAATATTTTGATCTATAAGGAGGTCACTGTGCTAGTGTGTTAGCCAGATAGTCACAATGCCATTCACTAGAATTGTAACAAAGTGATCAGGCCAGCTCGTGATGAGACCTTCTGTCCTTCTAGTAGATGAGAAGGTCATTACCCTAGTGTGGTAGACATAATGGGCATGTTACTTGTTAAATCCTTATGATCATGGTAGGCTGGCTCGTAATGAGACCCCCTATCCTCTTAAAGATTTGCATGAACACATAATGATTGTTAAGGGAGGCTCATTGACTCCTTAAAAGTGAGGGATAGTGAAAGAAGCAGAAGAAAAAAACTAATACCATTAATACCCCTTGCTCCATTTCTTCATGTTGTAGGGACATATTACTCAAATAGTTCAAAAAGACATATCACATAAGGTCCTAACTTGTTTGATATCATATTTGAACTGTGGATGACTTAGCCTTTTATTTCATGTGTGCGTAATGTCAACTTCCTATTTAAGAATTATAGTGCCAAAGGTCATCATATTTGTAGTTTTACCATTTTCCCTCTCTCTTCCAACTACCATTCCCTACTCAAAGTTACTCAATTAAAAAAATAATGGCTATTTAAGTTCGTCGGACAGCAGTTGTTCAGAGATTGAGTAGCAGCTATTCAAATATTTCTCAACATTAAAAAAACGATAAAAAACGGTTGTTCAATTCGAATGAACAACAACCGTTCAAAGATGGAACAACAACTGTTCCCGAATTGAATAGCAAAAATAAAAACATAGCAGTGAACAATTTTTCAGTTTGTACGAACAGTAGCCATCCAAGAAATGAACAGTAGCTGTTCAGAACATCAGATTTAGAAATGTGAAACGACCGTTCAATTGTGGTTGAATCGACAGCCGTTCAAAAACTGAACAAAATCTGTCCATGAATTGAACAACAAAATTAAAAACACGGCAAAAATATGTTCAATTTGGTTGAACCACGACCGTTCAAAAATTGAACAGCAAAGTTAAAAACACAACAAAAAGCTGTTCAATTTGGTTGAATCGCGACCGATCAAAAATTGAACAACATTTTTTCTCGAATTGAACAACAAAATTAAAAACACAGCAAAAATATGTTCAATTTAGTTGAACCACAACCATTGAAAAATTGAACAACAGTTGTTCTCGAATTGAACAGAAAAAATGAAAACATAAACGAACAGCTGTTTAGCTCGGCTGAACAGTAGCCATTCAAATACTGAACAACAACTATTGACAAATTGAACAACAAAATTAAAAACACGACAAAAACCTGTTCGATTTGGTTGAACTGCGTCCGTTCAAAAATTGAACAACAGTTGTCCACGAATTGAACAACAAAATTAAAAACACAACAAAAAACTGTTCAATTTGGTTGAATCGCAGCTGTTCAAAAATTGAATAGCAGTTGTCCACGAATTGAACAGAAAAATTAAAAACACAGCAAAAAGTTGTTCAATTATGTTGAATTGCGGCGATTAAAAAAATGAACAACAACTGTTCTCGAATTGAACAGCAAAATTAAAAACACAATCTTACAAGGAAAATGAATTGAAAATGGGAAGAATGTACAAAAAGGAAAAACAATTATGTACATTATTTACAAGTGATGCTATCAAACCCCTCATGTACTTGAGTTTGTGGGGTTTTCACCCCCTTGTACCACAACTTGGATGGTGGGATCATTTCGTGCTTGTCGATAGAAATATTCGTTCGTGAGAGGTTTGTGATAGAGGCGTACTCTATGCACGTTAACTCGAAATGTTGAACCAGACCCATCAATGGTGGTCAAGGTGAGGGTACCATTGCTATGTACTTCCTGAATCTCATATGGATTGAGCCACCTTGTTTACATTTTTCCTGGAAAGTCTTGGAATCTGGAGTCATAGAGGAGTGCCCAATCTCCTTTTTGAAATACCTTCCTCTTTATTAGGTTGTCATGCCACTTGGCTCGTTGTTGTTGAATGATAGTTTTGCGTTGCAGGAAAGCAGTCAAATTTCGTGCAGTTCATTTATTTGTTGGAGTCTTTTAGCTTGAGCTTCTGTTAATCCCAAACCCACTTCCTGGGTTGTTCTCAGAGTTTTAATTTGGAACTCAATAGGGAAGATAGGTTCTCTCCCAAATACTAGCTAATATGGTGAATATCCAGTGGTATTTCACCAGGTTTTTCGATAAGCCCATAAGGCTTCTGGTAGTCTAGTGGCCCAGTCCTGGTGGTGTGCTGCTACTCTCTTGGTAAGGATTGCCTCGAGAAATTTGTTAGTGCTTTCAAATTTCCCATTGGCCTACGAGTGGTAAGGAGACATAACTCTGGGAATGATATGGTGATTTCTTAAGGTATATGTAATCTTATTGCCTGTGAATTGTGCCCCCCCATTAGTTATCACTTCCCTTGGCAAGCCATATCATACGAATAGTTCAAAGAGAAACTTAATTACTGATTCTTCCGTGGCTCTTGACAAGGCCATTGATTTCACCCATTTGGTGACATAATCATGGAAACTAATATGTAGGCTTTCTAGTTTGATGGTGGGTTGAATGACTCAACGAATTCGAATGCCCATCGTTCAAATGGTTCCACCACCAATTGTGGTTGTAGCAGAATTTCATCAGCTTAGCTTGGGCGACCTATTCTTTGGTAGCTATCACAGGCCTAGACATACTTCTTTGTGTCTTTGAAAATATTAGGCCAATAATAGCCTAATTGCAACACTTTATGCCTTGTCCTTCATTTTGCGAAGTGGCCACCACAGGGTTCATCATGACAGGCCCGTAAGATATCATAGATTTCGTCTTCCCTTATGCATTTGTGTATGTGCATTTCGTCCCCTGTATGGAATAGGTATCCTCCAATCCAAGAAAATATTTCACTACACTGTACAATCAATTTTCGTTCTCTCGCTGTTAAATGTCTGGGTAGCTTCCCCACTGCCAAATAATTTTCCGCATCTGCATACCATAGTGTTTTGATTGCTACAAAAAATAGGTGTTCGTCAAGGAATTGATCATCAACTGTTAGCATGTCTTCTGTCTTGGGGAGTCTCGACAGGAAGTTTGAGATCACGTTTTCCTTCCCTCGACGGTCTTTGATCGTTATATCGAATTCCTGTAACAAAAGTAGCCAACGAGTTATTCTCCCATTCGTGATTGGTTTATTAGCTAAATATCTAATAGCAGTGTGGTCAGTGTACAAGAACACTTGATATCTGGTTATGTAGTGCCTGAATTTATTGATAGCATAAATGAAAGCCAGGAATTCTTTTTCGGTCACTGTATAATTTAATTCAGCAGGAGTAAGGTTTTTGTTGATATAATAAATAGCATAAGGCTTTCTATCTTCTTCTTGGCCAAGGATTGCTCCTATTGTTGTATCAGATGCATCAGAAGAGATGTGAAAGGGCAGTTTCTAGTTAGGACCTCGCAAGATTGGTGTTGTTGAGACTAGCCTCTTCAAGTCTGTAAAAGCGGTGTCACATTTTTCAGTCCAATGGAATTCAACATTCCCATTCAATGCATACAGAGGTGCAACTATTTGCGAGAATTTTTTTATAAATCTGCGATAATATCCTGCATATCCCAGAAAACTACGTACCTCTGTTTGTGTACAAGGTGTGGCCCACAGAAGGATTACCTCTATTTTAGCCGGGCCTACCTGTATTCCAGCTGCAGAAATGTAGTGACCTAGGATTACCCCCTCAATCATCACCATGTGGCATTTTTCATTGCTTAGGCATAGTCTAGTAGCAATACATCATTATAACACTTTTTCTAACATTTCTAGAGCTTGATCAAAGTCTTCCCCATAAGGTGTAAAATCATCCATATAAATTTCAAGTCCTTCATTTATTAAGTCAGAAAAAATGCTAATTATGGTTCTTTGAAATGTTACTGGAGCATTAAATAATCCAAATGGTAAAAATCTGTAAGTGAAAGTGCCCCATGGGTAGGTAAAGGTTGTCTTATCTTGGTCTTCAGGAGCTATTTGGATTTGATTGTATCCGCTGAATCCGTCAAGAAAAGAGAAGAACCATTTCCCAGCCAATGTGTCAAGGACTTGGTTAATGAAGGGAAGGGGGAAATGGTATTTCTGAGTTGCTTTATTTAATTATCTGTAATCTATGCAGATTCTCCATTTCCCATTCTTTTTAGGGATGACCACCAAAGGGGAGACCCATTTGCTGTTTGAGATAGGATAAATGAAATTTACATATAACACTTTTTGCAGCTCCTCTTTTACAATCTCTTTTAAATGCCAGTTTATTCTTCATTGGGGTTGTCCAACGGTGTGCGTTTCCCTATCAGTATAGATGTGGTGCATGCACAATTGTGGGTCCAAGCCCTTCATGTCTTGGTAGTCCCACACAAATGCACCTTGGTGCTTCTCAAGGACTTTTATGAGTTTCTGCTTTTGGTTGTCATCCAAGTTGCCATTAATATTCAGAACCTTTCTTGGTTCAATCTCAATAGGTATGTTCTTACGAACAACTGTTGTGTAGATATGTTGAGTCTCGAAGTCTGCCATAGGATCCTCTTGATCTTCATGTTCAAGGATTGTTTTCATCATTTGGCATTTTAGATTTTCAGGATTGGGTGACTGATTCATAAATTTATTAATCACATCATCTTCAGTTTGATCCTTGAATTCGAGGGCTTCTACTAGTGTCAGAGGTGGATAGATTTTTTTCTCCCAATATGTATCTGGGTGTTTATGAATTTTTATCGTGGGCAGACTTGGTTTTTTAGGTGGATAAATAATGATATTTTTTATAGAGTCACCTCTAGTGATAGTCATGCTACCTGCTCGACAGCCTATGTAAGCATCTGTTGTGGCTAGCCAAGGCCGCCCAAGAATCAATGGGTGCCCTTCCATCCTGTTTTTTTGATTAATGACTAACAAATCAGCGGGGTATTCCCATGAGTCCACGGATACCATGATGTCTCATACTATGGAGACACGCTTCGGTCCATCAGGAGGAAGAGAAGGCAGAAGGCAGAAGAAGAAATTTCGGAAGAAAAGGGAGCGGACAATCACAGCTACGTGACAAACAAATCAAGGCAATTAAAGCGATGACAAAGACAAAGGTAAAGCACCTGAATCAACTCATTCTATTCTAGCACATTGTAACAATGGAGTAACTGAAAACCTATTTGATGTTTCATTTACTTCATGGAGAGATGATTGGTTGCTAGATTCAGGAGCAACATGTCACATGACATTTAGAAAAGATTTTATTGAAGAATTCACTGACAAAGTTGATGGAGCAGTATATTTCGCAGATAAATCCAAACTCAAGCCATCAGGGCTTGGCACAGTCAGGCTTAAACTGCCTGGTCTTCCTGATCATATCCTACATGAGGTTCTATACCTCCCAGAGTTGAAGAGAAACTTGTTGTCCCTGATCGAAATCCGGTAGCAAGGACACTCAGTTCACTTGTTTGATGGCAAGGCAGAGGTCAGATCAACATCAGATCACTCACTTGTCATGGAGGGAATAGAAGAAGGGAGACTCTTGAAGCTGAAAGGTTCATTTGCTCATGCTCAAAACTTTGCATTCAGTTCACATCATGATGAAGGTACATTTCCATCAAGTCTTTTATGGCATGCTAGATTTGGACACTTAAACTATGATAGCCTTCGTTTGTTGAAGAAAAATGGTGTTGATGGACTGCCTACAATTCCTAGAAAACCTAAGGAATGTGATGCTTGTATTCTAGGAAAGCATAGCAAACAGCCATTTCATGATTCACACTCAAGGGCACATAGGAAACTTGAACTTGTTCATTCAGATTTATGTGGCCCTATGCCTATTGCTTCTGCAAATGGAAACAAATACATGATGACATTTATTGATGACTACACCAGAATGTGTTGGATTTACTTAGTGAAGAATAAGTCTGATGCTTTTCAAACTTTCAAGAATTTTCATGCATGGATTGAAAATGATGCACAAACACATATTGGCTCTCTACGTACTGATAATGGAAAAGAATACACTTCAAACGAATTTGAAAATTATCTTCGTCAACATGGAATCAAACATCAAACAACTGTGCCATATAATCCACAGCAGAACGGTGTAGCTGAAAGAATGAACAGAACTATTTTAAATATGGTCCGCTCCATGTTATTTTTCAAGAATGTAAAATTGATGTTTTGGGCTGATGCAATTCTATGTGTTGTTTACATAAAGAATAGGTGTCCTTCAAGTTCAATTAGAAACAAAACTCCTTTTGAAATGTGGCATGGCCACATTCCTTCGGTAAAGAATTTCAGGGTCTTTGGGTCCACCTGTTATGCCTTGATACCCAAGGGTCAAAGGAACGAACTTGGTGCTAGAAGCAGAAAATGTATCTTCTTGGGGTACTCCAATACCTCCAAAGGATATCGTCTCTATGATGAAGAAAATAAGAAGTTTGTGATAGCAAGAGATGTCATATTTCTTGAATCTTCCAAGAGTGACAAAGTTGTTGAGCGGCAACTTGATCGCCTGGATAGATTCACACATGCAAAGTCCTTCCAAGAATTTGATAATGTGATTCCACATCTTGAAGGGGGGATTCCGATATTGAATCAAACTGTGGAATCATGTCCTGAAGCACTATCTCCCCCACATGAAGAAACAACCATGGATGACACATTGGATGATGTGATTGACAGAATTGGGAGATTGAATCTTGAATCAATCCCAACTCAGTCAAATGACCAGCCTGGGCCATCTCAGAAAGGTCCTCCCAAATGGGTGACAAAGACACTGGAGAATGTTCATCCTGATGAGGTTGGAAAAACAGGAACAAGAAGTTCTACTCAACAAATCGAAGGTGATGTAGATAATTCTGATTCCCCTGTTGATATGGATATTGCTTATAACTGTGAATTGAGTTTGTCTACAGATCATGAACCAACTTCCTTCAAAGAAGCCGCTTCTCATGATGAATGGAAAGAAGCGATGCGGAAGGAGTATGATGCCTTGATAAAGAATGGCACTTGGAAGCTGGTTGATCCGCCTTTGGGAACGAAACCAATTGGCTGTAAGTGGGTCTACAAGAACAAGTACAAAGCAGACGGCTCACTTGACAAGCACAAGGCCAGGCTTGTGGCAAAAGAATTCGCACAGAAGGAAGGAATTGATTATGAAGAAACGTTTGCTCCCACAGCAAAATGGACCACCATCCGGACTCTCTTTGCCTTAGCAGCTCAGAGTGGATGGAAAGTTCATCAGATGGATGTAAAAACAACCTTCTTGAATGGAGATCTAAAGGAGAAAGTTTATATGTCCCAGCCAGAAAGATTTGTGATAAAGGGTCAAGAACACAAAGTTTGCAAACTTGTAAAATCCTTGTATGGCCTCAAGCAAGCACCACGAGCCTGGTATGAGAAGTTGACCGAGCATCTTCTGAAACTTGATTTCAAACACTTTGATCTTGATGATGCAACTTTTTTTGTTAAGAAAGTTGGAAAAACAGTTGTATATCTTGTGGTATATGTAGATGATCTTTTGATAACAGGAAAAAATGAGAGCTATATTGCATCCATGAAGAAAGAGTTGAAGAAAGGTTTTGAAATGACTGATTTGGGTCATGTTCATTACTATTTGGGTATTGAAGTAATTCAACATCCTAAATTCATATTTATTTCTCAAAAGAAGTACATTGGAGATCTCTTGAACAAATTTGGCATGGATGACTGTAAACCCTTAAGCACTCCAATGGAACAAAACTTGAAGCTCACATCTATTGAAGGGAAGGAATTTGAGGATGCAACTAAGTATAGACGGCTTGTAGGAAGTCTTATCTATCTGACCACCACCAGACCTGACATTTCATTTGCTGTTGGAATCCTCTCAAGGTTCATGCAAAAACCTTGTGAAGGACATTGGTCTGCTGCAAAAAGAGTGCTAAGGTACTTGAAGGGGACTCAAGACTTTGGACTCAAATATAAACAGGTAGGCGACTTCAACTTGACCGGATACTCTGATTCAGACTTTGATGGCGACAAAGAAATAGGGGTGTCTACTACAGGTTACACCATGAGTCTTGGATCAGGAGCTGTCTCATGGAGATCACGCAAACAGTCAGTTCTAGCAGATTCCATGACCGAGGCAGAATATGTGGCAGCAGCTGAAGCAACAAAGGAAATTGTGTGGCTCGGAAAATCCTGGAAGATTTGCAGATGAAACAAATGTATTCCACACCACTCATGATCGACAACACTTCTGCAATAAAGTTGGCCAAGAACCCAAAGTTCCATGATCGAACAAAGCACATCAATACAAAATACCATCTAATTCGACATCATGTTCAGGCCAAAACCATCCATCTACATCATTGTTCCACAAATGAGCAAATTGCTGATATCTTCACCAAAGCACTTGGAAGAGAAAAGTTTGAAAAGTTCAGATCGATGCTTGGACTCACCAACATCCCTTCGGATTAAAGGGGGGAATGTTGACACCTAATCTTATGGATGGGTGTGCATATGTATTTTTGTATATTATTTAATATTAGGAAATAAGGAAGGCCAAGAGTCATTGGGAGATGAATCCCAATAGCCTCACCTCCCATCTATAAAAGCATGTACATTCTTCAGCTAATACACATTCTGATTTTGAGGAGTTACCTCCTGGTTTGACAAG
>JAXQQM020070747.1:0-25766 GCA_034641835.2 Pinus albicaulis
AAGCTATCTCATTTGCCCCCTCTAAAAGTAACACCGTCCTCGGTGTTTTCAACTCATCTCTGCAAAGTGTTCCAGGTAGGCTTCTTGCACAAACTTTTCATCCTCCCAAGTAGCTTCGTCAGGACCAAAGTGCTTCCACTGCACTTTCACCTGGGTAACTACTCTTTTACGGAGTTCAATTCCCCTACGATCAAGTATACATAGTGGCTCTACGAGGAATTCTCCGTCCAGTTCTACCTGAAAGGAGAAACAACAAGATTACCAATCAGTAGATTCAATTTTGATTCAGAATTTCAGTTAGGACTCATTTCTATTCTATCTTCCTACCTGAATGTTTTGCCAATGTATTACATGTTTTTTATCATGCACATATCGCTTTAACAGGGACACATGGAACACATTGTGCACTTTAATATGACTAGGCAAAGCCAGCCTATAGGCTACTGGTCCCACCCTTTCCAGAATTTGGAAGGGTCCATAGTAACGAGGGGCTAATTTAGCGCAAGAAGTCCACCTTAGGGTACTTCTTTTAGGCTTAATCCTGACATACACGTGGTCACCCACTCCGAATTCACGATAAGATCTTTTCTTATCCGCAAAGACTTTTTTTCGGTCTTGAGCGGCCTTCAAATTCTGTCTTATTCTTTTTACTTTTGCTTCTAGCTCAGCCAACATATCTGGTCCCAACATTAATTTTGTCTACGAACTGCCCCTGTTAATTGGTGTACGACACTGTCGTCCATATAACGCTTTGAAGGGGCTCATTTTTAGAGATTCTTGATATCCATTATTATATGCAAACTCCACTAGGTGCAGGTAATCCTCCCATTTAGCTGGCTGCCGCATTACATACATGCGCAGCATATCCTCCAAAACTTGGTTTACACGTTCCGTCTACCCATCCGTCTGAGGGTGATAGGTAGTACTGAAGTGTATCTGAGTACCTAAACCTAAAAACAAGGTTTTCCAAAATGCGGAAGTGAACTTAACATCCCGGTCTGAAATCACAGTCTTAGGTATACCATGTAACCTAAAGATCTCCCTCATAAATATGTTTGCAATCTGCACTGTCTTGTAAGTGGATTGCACAGGTATGAAATGGGCAGATTTACTTAGTCTGTCCACCACTACCATGATTGAATCATTCTGCTTCCTCGTTCGAGGTAAGCCCGTGATGAAGTCCAAAGAGATCACTTCCCATTTCCATTCAGGAATGGGTATGGGCTGCAGTAGCCCTGCTGGGTGCCGATGCTCCACTTTAACCCGCTGGCATTCTAAACACTTGCTTAGATATTCCGCAATGTCTTTACGCATACCTGGCCAATAATATATCTTTCTGATTGCCGAAAGCATCTTTTGGTAGCCGGGATGGCCAGCATAGTTGCTGCGATGGTACTCGTCTAAGATTAACTTCTTAAGACTTGTACGATTAGGAACATAGGTTCTTCCGCAAAAATTTAACATCTGTTCTTCGTTGCTTCCATACTCAGATGGCTTACCTTGCTTTTTATCTGCTTTCATCATTTTCCATAGGAACTTGTATTCTGGGTCCTTCCGTGCTTCTTCTCTTAATTTCTCCGACAACTGGCTTACAGGTTGCCTGAAGTACATTGCATAAATACCATGCACCTTCCTGCTCAGGGCGTCTGCAACCTGGTTTTCCCTCCCTTTAACATGTTGTATGTCCATGTCAAATTCGCTCAAAAAGGCATTCCACCTTGCTTTCCTAGAGTTTAAATCTGCCTGTTTAAAATAGCTAGTCAAACTGCTATGGTCTGTTTTAAGTACGAACCTTTTGCCCAGTAGATAATGCCTTCACACTCGGAGGGCATGCACTACGGCTGTAAGTTCTAAATCATAAGCAGAGTACTTTTGTTCATGTTCTCTCAATTTTCTGGACTCATAGGCTATTACCTTGCCTTCTTGCGTTAGTACTGCACCAAATCCCTCCTTGCTGGCATCAGTACACACCACATAGTCTTTGCTGGGGTCAGCAACCTTCAGCACTGGCGCTATGGTTAAGAGCTGTTTTAGCTTCTCAAAGCTGCTCTGACATTTGCTCGTCCATTTGAAAAGTTTTCCTTTCTTTTGTAAGGATGTAATAGGATAGGTGATCTTAGAAAACCCTTCAATGAACCGCCTGTAGTATCCGGCCAGACCCATAAATGATCTGATATCTGCCACATTCTGTGATACTCGCCATTCCATGATAGTTTTAATCCTTTTAGGGTCCACTGCTATCCCTTCCGCTGTCACAACATGACCCAAATACTAGATTTCTGTTTTAAAGAAATCGCACTTGCTGAATTTAGCATACAGCTGATGCTTCCTCAGTATTTCCAATACTATTCTCAGATGTTCCTTGTGCTCTTCCTTGCTCTTTGAGTAAATCAATATGTCGTCTATGAAGACCAGTACAAAGTGATCTAGAAACGGATGGAAAATGTCATTCATCAACCTCATAAAGTTTGCTGGTGCATTTGTCAATCCGAAGGGTAATACCACAAATTCATAATGCCCATACCTGGTGCGCAATGCTGTTTTCCAAACATCCTCATCTTTGATTCGAATCTGATGATATCCAGACCTCAAATCTATTTTAGAGAACACTTTGGCACCTCTTACTTGATCGAATAAATCATCGATTCTGGGTAGGGGGTATTTATTCTTAACTGTCATCTTGTTGAGTTGTCGGTAGTCCATACACATACGTAAGGTTCCGTCCTTCTTTTTAACAAAGAGGACTGGTGCTCCCCAAGGTGAGACGCTTGGGCGGATGTAACCTTTATCTAAAAACTCCTGCAACTGCATCTTTAATTCTGTTAACTCTGGTATACTCATTCTGTAAGGTGCTCTTGACACAGAAGAAGCTCCAAGTAGTAACTCAATAGTGAAATCAATATCTCTTTTAGGTGGCAACCCCAGAATGTTTTCTGGAAACACATCCAGGAATTCCTGTACCACAGTAATGTCTTTTATATCTGCAGTCTTCCCCTTAGATTCAGCATACCCTACTTGAATTGCGTACAACTGACATCCTTTTCGGATACATTTTCTCATTTGAGACGCTGTTATGGGGCGTAATTGCACAGGCTTTTTAATTGCTTTAATTTCCTTACATGTACCATCTAGCGCATTGTAATAAATTGTCTTTTCCTTACAGTCCACCAGGGTCCAGTGCTTTTCCAACCAGTCCATTCCTAACAACACATCATATGATCCCAATGGCAGAATATTTAAGTCTACCTGCAACTGTTGTTCCGCCACTTCCAGTATGCAACCAGCAACTTTTGCGGTAACTTTGCGTTTTGCTCCAGTGGCTAGTTGAACTAACCAGGAGTTTTTAAATTTCTGTTCTTTTAACTTACACATCTCCACTAGTTTAGGACTTACATAGTTTAAACTAGCTCCAGGATCTACTAAAATCGAGACAGGTTTAAAAAGTATAGTACCTTCCAGTTCAATCATCGTGGGTTGGAAGTCAGCCTGTCGATCCTCCAAGGCTGCGTTTATACGTGGTATATTTCGCGCCACGTCCCCCACTGTTGATGCCTCCTGCAATTTAGCTACAGATTCATTCTTTTTCCGTTGTGGACAGTTCTTATAGTAGTGTGCTTCCCCACAGCCCCAACACTGTAGGGGAGGTTTAGAATTCTTCCCTTGCTCTGGTTTGCTGGATGCTTCTGTGGGTTTTTCTTCAGCTGGCCACTTTATCCTTTGATGGTTCCTGTTAAACTGTTTGCTGCCAGCGTTCCGTCCTACCCCTTTAAAGTGGCTGCTTTTACTGCTTTTAATAGTAGAGGAATTCTTTTTATTTTTCTTGGGATGCCAACCCTTTCCACCATCCCCTTTGGTCTTATACTGCTCGTAAAACATGCGTGCTTTCCGGACAACTTCATCCATCGTTTGGGGGTTAACAAACTCTATTCTTTCCCTCATGGGAGCAGGCAAACTACTCAGAAATCTCTGTACCTTGGCTTTTTCCTCTCTGAGATAAGGTACATAGCGTAGTAGTGAAGTAAATTTCGTGACATACTCATCCATGGTCATTTGGCCCAGCCGAAGATCATGGAATTCCTTGGCTTTATCATCATAAAATCTTTCTGTTAGATATTTATCTTTGAAGTACTACTGAAATAATTCCCATGTAATGTCCCGTTCATCAATACTGCGAACATTCTTTACCTCCTCCCACCACAGGGTGGCTTTCTCTCGCAGCTAGTATATAGCCAATCTGGCCTTCAGATTGCTGCTATACTCTTATACCTGAAAATATTTATTGATGTTAATCAACCATGCTTCAGCTGCTTCCTCCGCCTCGCGATCAAACATTGGTGGCTTAATTTTACGGAACTCCTCCTGCAATTCAACCTTCTGTCTCTTATGATCCTGCTGATCAGACAAATTCTCCGATTCTGCCTCATTATTGTTATGGTTTTTGCTCCTGTGCGAGAAAATCTTTTTAGTCTTTCTAGTGGTGTTGTTTTTGGTTTGCTGGTCTTCTGCTTCCGTTGATAATTCTTTTTCTGCACTGGGTTGCCGCATCTCATGGTTTTGTTTATTGGATATACTCTTCAGAATATTTTCCTGGTCTTGCAACAGCTTTTCATTGTCCTTCCGGACTCTAATCATCTCCTCTTGTAATCGCTGTACTGTGTTTAGCAGAAAAGCAGTTTGTTGTTGTTGTTCTTCCAGCAATTTACTTGTTTTTTGATGCTGCTCCACAGTTAGTTGAACCCACATTTCTGGGTTCATTACTGTTGGTCCTTGAGTCTCGCTTGGTTGTGACTGAGATGCTATATCTTCCCTCATATCTTTTTCTTCTTTTCAGTGCACTAATACACACACAGCTTTGTTAGTAGACCCGTAGGTTGCTAGTGTTGTAACTGGCTTTGATACCACTTGTCACCTCTATCCGCAAAATTACTATGAAACAACACAAATGTAAAAAAATTATATATATATATATATATATATATATATATATATATATATATATATATATATATATATATATATCAATACCACATGAAAAACCATTTATATAATCGTAACTCCAATAAACTATTTTTCAACCACCATACATCTTATCGATACTGTCAATACACAATCAGATGGAAATGCTGACAACTTACAAAAGGTGGTACGCTGGGTTTAATGAAGTTTAATACGTTACAACTAATTGTTATTTATAACAACAAATATCATACCATTAGCAATGAATGCTGCATAAGTGAATTTATTAGTGGATCGTTCGAGATCTCGGTTAATCCGCTGAGCAAATCTCAGTCATCTTTTGACAACTGCACAGTAAATTAGAATGTGGACTTTCAACCGTCCGATTGGCTTCTCGTATTCCTCGCCAACACACAGGTGTCGATCTCCCGGGGTTATCCTACGTGAGGTTAATCTGGATGCCAACTGTTCATTTCGCGCCTCGACTTACTCGGAGGCAGATCGGGAAGAAAACCTTTGGATGTCACTTTGTCAATGCGCCATTCTTTACTCTGTTGCTCTTCAATCATGGCGCGCCTCTGGGCTCGGCTCCTTCTAGTTTTTCCGCAACCATGGCGCACCTCTGGGCTTGGCTCCTTCTGGTTTATCCCGACGTTCTCGTGCCTGAGGTAAGTCAGTCCCGATTTATTTGCGTTTAAACACTCTGTCTCATTCTATAAGTAGACTGAAAGGCTTCATTCATTTATGGTCTCATTTGGTCTTGAGAAAATAGGTTTTTTTTTTGACATCTTTGGTTTATACAGACATGCTCTGCCATACTCGGCTCTAATCCTTGCTCTTCAGGACAGTTATACCCAGTCCGCAGCTCCATTCCTCCTTAGGCTAACAGAGGTAAGTACTCGCCCTCTATTTCCCAAGGCATTCGATTCATGAGTTTGTGCTTCCGGTCTGTGACTTATGTTGGCCTAATCCAATTTCCGTTATCAACAGGAAAATTCTTGGTTCATTAAATGTGTTAAATCTCCCCTACCAGGTATGTACAGAGTTAAATTTCCCTATCGATTTTGTTCTGACTACACCCGCATACTTTTATATCAATCTGGGTTATCTAACAATTCTGTCGTATTTCTACAGGTGTGAAACTCTCACTGAATTATATCATTTCCCTGCGAACTCAGTTTGCAAGTTTTCAGGGTATTTGCCATGTTCTACCTTTGCTGAGAGTTTAGTCCCTCTTATCTTATGAAATAGCTGTGTCCATGGCGTTAAATTTTAATGTACTGGATTAATAGTCTTCAAGGGTGTTCTTCTGTTTAATTTATGTATATAAATATTTACTGACCCAGTCACTGAGAATGAGTTCCTGTTTCAACAGAGTTTATTCTTACTGAGTTTTTAAGCAAGATTTAGAATGTTATATGGCCGCTCTCGGCCTATTCGTTCTCTGGTTTGAAAAAGGACTCGGTTAATGGTTTATATCTTCTTGGATTATTTATATGGTTTCTGACCATTCTCGACAGGTCGTAGACTTCTTGATTCTACTGTTTATGAGTGATTATTTTTTCTATGAAATGCCATCGTAACTCTCTGTCCTAATTTCACTATAGCCGTATTTACTTATCTTCGGAAGTCTGTGGTATAAGCATAGATTATGAATATCGAATAGATATTATGGGGTTCTTTTTTATCGTTTCTATTTCTTATTATAAATGACTGCAATCTAAATTCTAGTCTTTCGGCACCGGCCGCCGCTTCATGGCCGTGTATAGATATTGGTTAGATGAACACGAGCGGGATGGGGTTACCAACCCCCCCCCCCCAGCTTTACAAGTTCGATCTGAGTAAAATAGTACGTCTCTGCTGGAAAGAAATAAAATGTTTCACATTCTTGTTTTCTTTTATTAATAGTGAATGAACAAAAGAGTCCGTTCGTTTGTCAGTTTGCGTCAGTGCTTCATTTGACCTACAGAAATTATTTCTCATTGCATCTTTCCATCTAGATTTTGTGTTTCATTATCTTTCCAGGGAAGAATCATATCTTATACATTTTCTATGTGAGTGTTTTTCTTTCTATGTCATAGATATTTCCTGAACATAAAAGCATAAAGTTTTCATATAACAGTGCACAGAATATATGTTACTTTCTAGGTTATTTCATAAACAGTATTTCCACATGCAGAGTTTATACTTATAAAGATTTCTCTAACTATTGAAATAAATAACTCAGATTAACTGCTATTAAAACAACTTTCCAGTAGTATTAAAGGAAATAGAGTCTTTCTGGTTTACTTATCTGTTGTGGAGAAAATAACTCTTAAACTGTGGTCCTCCCAACCATCAAGGGAGGCAATGATGTCCTCCTCTTGCCCCCTAGCTCCAGAATATCAGTCGGTGCCACGGGAACAAATATTAATTCATCTGTTGTGACCTCTGGACGGCCAATCCAGCCACAGACAGACACTTTCTGGTTTTATGATTTGCAGAAAACTATTCTCCACTGGTCTCTTCCCCAGCTCTAGAGAATAATGCAACTTATCCTTCTTCCAGAAATTTACAGAACCCCTATCCCTGTCCTAGGATTTTCTTTTATCCCTGGAGGGTAGGTAACTGTTTTCAACTGTTCCCAACAACCGTCTATTCTTAGACACTTTTCCAACCGTTTAAGAGATTATTTTCTTGTTTTTCTTTACTAACTCATTAATGCAAAGTAAAATAGTGATGTTGAGTTTCTTTACCAAAATAAAGTAAACAAATAATAATAAAAATAATAAATTGTTTTTTCAGCTTATTCATGCTATTTAACCCTAAGTGAGGCTGTCACATGAAAATTCTGCAATTAGCTGGACGATGACGCGGGGTTTTTTTTAGAGAGTTTGTGTATTAAACGAAGTAATTTTTCTGTACGTAAGGTATGTATATGAGTTTGAGAAAAAAATTCTTGGAAGGAGACATTATGTGTATCTGAATTTTCAAAATGCGAAATGTTCAAATAAATAAGGAAAATTCTGCTTAGGGGTTCCTTTAAAATGTTATCGTAATGTTGTTATAGGTATAAGTATTCGATACTAACATGAGGGAATAATCATATTTATGACTTCTCAATTAATCAATCAAATAATCAGTGTTATTGATGGTAAGTGTTCCTCTGCAATCCTTTGGATGATGTACACTGTTCTACAATTATTTATTTTTATTGGGGATTTTAGAAATATTTTAGAATTGGTCAGATATTATTAATTATTAGATATTTCAGAAATCTGCGCTCCAAATAAAGATAATAATGCTGAGGAGTTGAGAGAATAACCCTATACAATGTTTGTTTTTTTTGGTTGGCTGTTTGTGGATGTAAAGAATGTGCAAAACCATAGCTGATTCCTGGTTTCTTGTCATTTTACTGTGTGTGATGTAAACAAGTACCTCCAAATATATGTGCGGTGTATTTTTGGTTATGTACAGACCAGTGGAATATGATAAAACTTTCTAGAATGCCGACAGTAGAATGGACTGATATTGATTGTATAATTTGCACAGAAATGTCCATGAAAGGCCTGCCTGCTTTGTGTATAAGAAAGGCAGAGGTTTCGCCGTGTTCGTGCAATAATTTCCAACAGTTCACTGATGACAATGCCATGTGATAATAATTAGACTGTTCAAAAGTTTATTATTTACGAATAGAAAGTAGCAATCAGTGTTTAGAATACTAGTGAGAACTTGCTGGTTTGGTGAGTTACTAATTATTAGACTGCTGCGAACTTGCTGGCCAGACGAGTGAGAACTTGCTAGCTTGGTGAATCATAAATTATTACACTGATTTGAACGTGCTGATTTGGCGAATTATAAATATTATAAATTATTACACGTATGTGAACTTGCTGCCAGAGGAATTAAACCTTATCCTAGTTACATAAGTTGTTAAATTATTCATAATTATGGACCATTCCAATTATATAAATTAAATAGGCGATAAATATTTAGATTTAAATAGTAATTTATAATCATTTTTATATACTGAGTAATTCATATGAACTATAACTATATAGATTTACAATTTGAATAACAAATTAACAAATTAAAATATTCTTTATATGAATAGCAATTCAAAACAGTGATGATGAGTAAAGTATATAGTTCAGTGATTCTTATTTCATAATGATTAAGTTTTTAAAATTTTTAGTTCTACCAAAAATGTAAAATCAATTGTGCATTATAATTATAAATTATAAATGGTTGATGAATGTTTATAGTTAATAGCAATTTATAATAATTATAATTATAAATAGTTGATGAATTGAATAGTAATTTATAATAATTTTTATATGAGGAACCATTCATAATATTGATTAACATACATTTGTGATTCTTATTTTATCCAATATTAAGTTAAAAAAAAAAAAAAAAAATTTAGTCCATTGCCAACACAGGATTGAGTTTGGATTAAACAATTTTAAAATGCTTGCACATAGATTTTACAAGAAGGAAAATGAACGAACTCCACTTTATTTTATAAGTTATTATGTATAAAATAATAATTTAATAATCTTATTAGATAAATATTTTTATTAATTAGACTTTGTGATATAAGAAAATTATTACAATTACTATTATTATTATTTAATTTTAAGGTCACTCTCAAGCTAGACATGAAATTGGTGTAGAATACTTCCTTGTTTCCAAACACCAAATTGATGTATGAGACCTTCTTGTTTGTGGGACAATGGACTCACTTTCTGATAGTCATTTGACCATTGCTAAGTCTACTAAACTATACATACTCTATTCTTTCTGATGTTGAACCTATGACTTCTTAAGAGAAAACACATACTCGTAACCATTAAACTCAATATTAAGCATCATATAATAAGTTAATCCTTAACTTGTTCTTTTTCTATTTTTTCTTTTAAATAAAAATATTATAATATTCAAAAAATAAAATAAAAAAATACTAAATAAATCATTAACTTAATACATGATACTTAATATTTAATTTAAAAATATATATATTATTTTTTCAACATTAACTTAATACTTAATACATCATACTTAATATTTAATTTTAAAAAAATATACTATCTTTTTGAACCCTACAAAAACACTTGACATGATATTTTCTTCACATAACATGCCTATGCCCAGGTTTTCAGTGGGGAGATAAAATTTACATATCAATTCAATTATTTATTGATATTTATTATTTTGAAACTTATTTGAATTATAGTTTTTGTTTTCTTGTAATTAAAAATTTAAGAGTCAAAGCATGTTGGGGGTATTTTACAATATATTGGTTGAGTAATTTATTATTTACAATTAAATTTAATTAATATTTAATGATAATTATGATGGTTGAATTTGGTAAAAACTATTTTTTTAAATAAAATAATAAATTATTTTATTTTAAATAAGTGGTTGTATTACCATTAAAATATTTTCATAATAGTTTACTCGGAGGAAATATAGGATAATATAAACTCAGTTTCATAATAGTTTATGAATGGACTACACACAGAAAATCAAGGAGAAGACGATGTAGAAAAGAATCAGTTGGCCATACGGCTCCTCATTTGTTTTATTTTGTTATTCCCGCGCCTATGACAGCGACAAATTACGCAGCAGGATCATAAATTACCGTACATATGCTGCCGACTCTGAGCACATGAATGGGAAATTGTTAATTAACAAAGATTCTTGAGTGGGCCTTAACAGCTTATAGTTTGTTCGTATGCTTTCAGAAAGATTGGACGGACTCCCGTTTATAGTTATAGCAATCTCGTGCCTTTCCAACTTTTTCTTCATCCATGGCATCTTTTAGACCTAATCCATCACTGGTGATTGTACCATACGCTATAACTTTCCGAGGGCCCATCACATGGTCCACGTTTGGCTTAAATTTTTAATGCTCCCAGTGCTTCCTCGTTGTGTGATCTGTAATTTTTGTTGGAAAAAACTGGATCTATTCATTATCAACTATAAATTCTGGAATGTTTTTAAAATTTCAGTAAAATTAATGGTTTAAATTCCCCGATGTTTGTGAAATTTCCAGAATATTGTAAATTCTACACTTGCCAGCTAGGTCAAAACAGTCATCATGTAATTTCAGGCTGAGTGCAAGCATTTTCTAAAATAGCTGGAAAATATTAAATAGGTTGGAATTTGGTTCAGTAAGAGGTTCACTGTGAATATTGTTTCAAGTAGTTTAAGGATTTTGGGTTGGCTTTTTGAATTTTGATCATAAAATTATTTTCACATTCAATTTTTTTATAAATTTAAAAGTAAATTATTTTTTTAATATATATTATAGAAATTTAGGTGTGTAAAGTTGCGGAGCACTCGTATGGAGTCAGTTTCCTTTCAAATATTTTTTTATATTTGTTTTTACATTTATTTAAATGTCATGTGTTTATTGAGTTTTAAAAGTAAATTTTTGTTAATATAAATTTCAAATTATCTATTTATTATAAATGTGCATGTTCTATATTATTCTCTAAAAATCACACTTTGGTTATTTTTATTATTAAATTAACTAATGATGTGATACATTTATGTCCTAGATGTAGCTTTCAAAGATTTTATAAATTATATTTAACTATTTTCCAAAAAAAATCACTATTAAGGAAATGTATTTTGGAGAGCAGAAATCTTTCTCAACTTTCAAGAAATTTAAGTAATAACAATAACAATATTATCAGATAGAAGATGAATTTTGAAAAGATCCATATTTTTTCCACAAGTAAAAAGAAAGAAGGTTTAACACTAAGGCAAAGGCTCAAACCTAGTGGCTTTCATATTCATGTAGGAATATATATTTCCATATCCAACAAAAAAATATTATGTTTTTCTAAGCAAACTACTAGATTATAGACACATTATATAATACCTAGATCTATTACCAATGTACCAACACTAATGAAACTACTTAAAAGCTCTCAAAATGAAACATAAAGTCCCTATTTAACTTAGACAAAAAAGAAAATTTAGTTGTTAGTGTTTGATAGAGCATACCAATGGCTTATGGGTGTGGTCATGTATGTGAGTGTACACCTTTAAGCTTCAAGGTTTAGTGTTCCAGGTTAATGCTTCCCTTTAAGCTTCAGGGTTTAGTGTTCAATATTTACGATTAATTGTGCACACTAGGTTTTCATGACATGAGTGGAGACAGAGACATTGTGTGAGTATCAACGTGATAAAGACAATGAGTGAGTCTCTACCTTTAAGCTTCAAACTTCAGTGTTCAAGATTTAGGCTTAAGTGTGCACAATATAGGATGGCATGATAAAATTATAATTGTTTTATACTTAATATTATCAATTATATATGTGTAATTATTTATATAATTTTGTCTACATTAATATTTCCAGTCATGCTCCTTGTAAGCTTGCATTAGGAGAAAAAATGTGACAGTTGCATTTATTGTTAACTAGTTGATTAACTAGTCAAATGACTTTTATTACTTAATGTTAATGAAAAGACTGAGACAATTAGTATTTTAAATTATGAATAATGATAAAATTGGTTATGGAAAGTAAAAATTTGAAAGGTTGTTGGTAAATGTTTCCAACAATTGAAAGGTGGTTGCATAGTTTGAATAGTTACCTGCTCCTCTGAGGATAAAAGACTTATCCAAGTGAGGAGTAGGGGTTTTGTTCATGGAAAAAAGGAAAGAGTGAAGATTTCCTAAGCTAGTAGACACTAATGGAAAAACACTCAGAAATTTCTTGAAGATTTCTGGCATTGACTGGACTTGGAGTCCTAAGGTCACAATAGAAAATCTACTACCGAACTGTACCTCTTCAAGTGGAGCTCGGGGGCAAGGAGAGGATGTAATAGTCACTCTTGAAGGTTGGGTGGACACCAATAGCTAACTACATTCTCGAGATAAGTGACTGTCTAGTCTATTATTATTTAAATAGTTTCTGTCATTATGTCTAATGATCGGCAGACGAATGTTTTCTAAGCTACATTTATAGAAAACCTGTTATTTTATTTCAGAAGAAAGGTTATACTTATTTTTATAATACTATTTTATACTGGAAAAAAATAGAAGATATGAATATGATTAACCTAGCAGATAGCTACATAGTTATGTATAATCCTACTATACAATTTATACATATTTTTGAAAATTCTATCTGGTATTAAAAAATAGTGAGATAAAGAGACTCATTAACCCAGTAAACAATTACAGGGTTGTGTACATCATTACTATACATTTCACATAGAAACTGAATACAATACAAATTTGCTATGGAAACTATTTTAAAAGAATTAAATACGGTAGTTTATTATCAATAAGGAAAATAAAAAATATATTGTAGCTTTACACATGACTCTATATCCTGTCTGTATGTTTTGAAGATGAGTAGTTCACTTATACGAAGACCATGCAAAAGAAAATCGTGTTTAAACAATTTGTAAGAAGGTAAAATTAGTTTACCATTAGTTGTGTGGGAAAGGTCGTTGGTATCAGGTACTGGATAAAACCCCAACCCTATACACATCAAGTTTCCCTATCAAATCTATACTCAGAATAAAGAATGGGTGGTCCGGACACCATGAAAAACTTGAGGAATCTGTAATCCGGTAGACTGTTTTGCATATTTTAAAAGAAGAAAATGTATACTAGAGAAATTGATTCCATCTAAGACAGGTGCAATATATATTCTATGAATAGAATTTCACTTGAAAATTGAGTGAATAAATATAATTACTACAAGATGCATGGACAAGAAAATAAGCTATAGCGGAAAAATATCATCATGGAAGTAAACCATTTCTCAAATGACAAACCACCCATCCGCAAACGAACAGAAACAAGAAGCTTTGTTAAACTTTCATAATCGTACACTCTACATAAAAATACTTGCAAAGTACAATAACCCATTTGCAGAGGCTAATTTCAATCGGAGATATCGAGTATAGAGATTATATACCGAAGAAAATATAAACATAAGCTTTTATAAAACCATATTCTCATATCAATATCTCGGAATAGAATGTATATACAGTAAGAAAACTAAACTCGGTCTAACCTGGAAAGAAATAACTTTTTATATCATTACAGTATAAGAAATATGTAGCAAAATACGACTTATTACAACCCAGATTTATAAATATAGTTTTGATAACTAAAACCCAAAAATTTGCGCAGAATACATGACCTTGGTTAAGAGGAAAATTATTTCAGTGTACCTCGAAGGAGAAATAGAATTGTATCAGCAGGAAGCCCAAGAAGGCTCAACAAAACGATATGGTAAACTTGGGAGCAGAGAACTTAGCCATCGAGGTCCAGCATACTGACCTGCAGAGCCAAGAAACCAAGAGATTAAAAGAGTGAGAATGTTAAATGTTCAGCCATAAACCAAAAAAAAAAAAAAAAAGAAGGAGAAGGGTTAACCGGGTGAAGAGGTTCCCTCGTACCTCCAATGAAATAAATCTGAGTAGCATGTTACAAAGCGAAACCCACAAACTCAGTAACAAAAAACCAGGAGAGGGAAGAAATTTTCGCTTAATAATAAAAATAAGTGAAGAACATAACTAACAAGATTTGGAAGGGTATTATCCTTACCTAGCAGAGTAATTGTAGAGCGCGCAGAAAACGCAAGCGATGGCAATGGAAGCCTGAGGGCCAATACCTTTGGCCGAGTTTCCTTTTTTTTTTTGTAACAAAGATTATTTTCTCCATTGCACTGAAATTAGCTGGGTGATTCAACTCCTTCAACTCATGGTGAAGTAATCGAAAAATGCATGGTCACCTCTGTGATAGCAAAGCCCCAAGGCTTGGGCAGTAAAAACTAGCAGAAAGCTGCGAAGCTAAAACCACAGAGCTAGAGGAGTTTTCCATGAATACAAGGAATGAAACTGACGAGGAGAGTTAGGGTTGGGTGTGATTATTCAGGACGTTTCCTGTCAGAATCATGGACCGTAGATCTACAAGGATATCGACGGTGCAAAACCAAGTAGGGTACCATTGAAACCCGTGCACCATCTCTGCAGGTTATACGGTTGTGATATGGAGTAATTGCCACGTACTAATGTATTAAAATTCCTAGATATGCCAGTTGGGTTATCGACACGAAAACAAGAGACGGTTCATGCATCTGTTGTATGTCATTATACCGGTTGGTTTGAGCTCCGATGTTAAACAATTATGTCGAGCCTTAGAAATTCAACCTTATATTATATTGCAAACTATGTATCATGATAATATTTTGGTAGTAAGATTGGATCCATAATTAAAAGTAATCCTTATAATATAGAAAAGGAATTGGAGTTTAGAATGTAGGATTAATTAATGATTAGTGAATGTAAATTGATATTTTTAGTCTTAGTAATGTTGAGACAGTTAAAATATGCATCTATTTAAAATATATACCTTATGTTACAAGTGGTATCAAAGCAACATTCCTATGCTAGGACCCTAAGGGTCAACTAACAATAAAGTTGTGTGTATACTGATGCACAGAGTTTAGAATCATAGCAGGAACATTATGAGAAGGGAAACAATACAATAACCACCCCAGGACATCGGGGAACCCTAAGCTCAATCAGTTGTGAACCCTGAGATGTGGGTTCAACAGAGTGTTGATCAGCACCAGAAAATGAGTAGACTATTGGAGGAATAACAACATCAAACAAGCTTACTGTTGAATAAAGTACAACAATTATAGGAAGAGATGGTACGAGTTCGAAGGGATAACAAACAATTAATGCAAGAGCAAGAGAAGCTACTCAAAAGTCTGTTAGATAAACAAAATCAAGGAATGGAACATCCCAGTGCTGATGGGGACATGCAAGATGGCAATGAATGACAAACAAGGGAACATACCACTAAAAAAGTGGAAATAAGCCCTTCTCAGCGAAGTAATAAAAAAAAAATATAATGAGGTAGAGCCTGGCAATGTGTCAGATCAACAAGAGGTTAAGAAGCAGAAATTCGAGCTTCGGGGGGGATTTCAAAAAAATAAAACTACCAACATTTGATGGTGAATCTTAGGAAGTGGCAGAAGCATGGATGATAAACATGAAAAAATACTTCCAGGTGTATGAATATAGTAGCAACCTGAAGGCTAGATTGTCCATATACCAGCTAAGGGAGAAGGCCACTTTGTGGTGGGAAGAAGTGAAGAATGTTCGCAGCATTGAGGAACAAGATGTCACTTGGGAATTGTTCCAAAAATACTTTAAGGACAAGTATTTGACAGAACGATTCTATGATGAAATATGATGAAAAAGCTAAATAATTTCATGACTTGAGGCTGGGACAGAGCAAACCTCAGCAAGGCCAGGTGACCAAGCTACCTCTACAGTGTCGCGGTTGTGGTGAGGCACATTATTATAAAAATTTCCCACAGCGAGAAAGAAGTGATAGAGTTGCAAACTTGCAGGAGGCTTCTACAGTTCGCGATGTGGCATGAAACATTCCTCGAATCAACATGGCGTTTGAGGATCGACATGCATATTTTCAGCCGACAATTATTAAGCTTGAAGGTAAATTACTGTCTTAATATGTTTCTATTTTGCTAGACCCAGGTAAAAGTCTGAGTTATGTTAGTCCCAAAATAGTGGAAATGTGTAAACTAAAAGAACATAAATTCAAAAACTCATGGCTGGTATAGATAGCCATAAGAGTGAAAAGAAAAGTGACTGCTAAGTTTCCAAATTGTATATTAGAAATTGCGGAACAACAGTTGAATGTGGATTTGAACATCCTGCCATTAGGGTCCTATGATGTTTTACTAGCCATGGATTGGATAGAAAATCATTGGACCTTAGTAGACTACAAGGAAAAGATTATTTATTACATAATGCAAGATGGAACATGTAAGGAGATTCAAGGATTCATGAAGCCATTACAACTAATTCCAATTACAACATCCCAAATGAATAAATGTATAAGGAAGGGATGCTATATTTATGCTATTCAAGTGGGATATGCTGAATCCAAGGAAAAGTCACTTACGATGGAAAATGTACCTGTGGTGAAAGAATTCATGGATGTTTTTCAAGAAAATATTCCTATTTTACCACCAAGAAGAGATATCCATTTTGCTATAGAGTTAATGCCAGGGGCATAACCTATGTCAAGGGCTCCTTATAGGATGAGTGTCCTTGAACTAACTAAATTAAAAATGCAGTTACAGGAACTGTTGGACAAAGGTTACATTCATCCAAGTGTGTCCCCTTTGGGAGCACGAGTGTTGTTCATGAATATGAAGGACGGAACAATGAGAATGTGCATGGATTATAGATAGCTCAACAAGTTAACAGTCAAGAATAAATACCCTTTACACGGAATTGACGATATTTTTTATCAAGTAAAGGGGGCCACAGTGTTTTCTAAAATCGATTTAAGATCTGGATATCACCATATTGGAATCAAGGATGAAGACATATGCAAGACATCATTCCACACCAGGTACGGGCATTATGAATTTGTGGTGTTTCCCTTCGAGTTAACAAATGCACCAGCAACCTTTATGAGGTTAATGCATGGAATCTTTCATCATTTCCTGGATAATTTTGTACTTATATTTATAGATGATATTCTAATCTATTCTAAGAACCAGGAAGAACATAAAGAGAATTTGAGGACTGCACTGGAAATGCTAAGAAAACACCAGTTGTACGCTAAGTTCAGCAAATGTGATTTCTTTAAAATAGAAATCTAGTACCTAGGCCATCCCATTTCAGCAGAAGGGATTTTTGTTGACCCAAAGAAGATTAAGACAATTATGGAATGGCGAGTACCCCATAATGTGGCAGAAATTCGATCTTTTATGGGATTAGTTGGGTACTATCGAAGATTTATTGAGGAATTTTCTAAAATTGCTTTTCCCATTACCTCTTTGCAGAGAAAAGGAAAAGTTTTCAAGTGGAATGTTGAGTGTCGGAACAGTTTTCAAAAGTTGAAACAAATTTTTACCACTGCACCAGTGTTCAGGGTAGTTGACCCCAACAAAGAATTTGAAGTTTGTACGAATGCAAATAAAGAGGGTGTTGGGGCAGTTTTATCGCAAGAAGGAAAGGTAGTGGCATATAAATCAAGAAATTTAAAAGAGCATGAAAAAATGTACTCATCCTATGATCTAGAATTAACAACAGTAGTACATGCGCTCTAGGTATGGAGACACTACTTGCTAGGTGAAAAGTTTGTGTTAAAGACAGATCATAGCAGCTTGACTAGTTATTTTAAGCAAGCTAATTTAAACTCTAGACATGAAAGATGGAATGCCTCTCTAAGTGAGTTTTACATGGAAATTCAGCACATGAAGGGTAAGGAAAACTGGGTAGCTGTTGCTTTAAGTAGAATACTACATGGTGTTTTTGAACTATATTACAATCAGCTAGACATTTATTTTTAGATCAAGTAAAGGAAGAAGCACAAAAAGATCCAGAATATCAATTCCAATGGAAGTAAATGGAAGAAAACAGAAAGCAAGGAAGTACTTCGGAGTATGGAGTAAATGATGATCAGGTGCTAACTTTTAGAGGTAAGTTGTATATACCAAACCGTGTGGACCTAAAGGAGATGATAATGAATGAGTACCATTGCAACAATTATGCAGGCCACCCAGGATACCAGAAAATGTTGACTATAATTAGAAAGGTATATTTCTGGCCTGGTATGCGTAAAAATATTAAGGAGTATTTAAGTAAATTTTTGGAGTGCTAGTAGGTGAAGGTGGAGCATAGACATCCCGCAGGATTTTTGCAGTCCATACGAGTACCTGAATGGAAGTGGGAGGTTATAACCATAGACTTCATTACAGGCTTACCACGAACAAAAAGGAAAAATGACTCCATCATTACGGTAGTGGACAGATTGAGTAAATATGCACATTTTATACCTGTGCAGTCTACTTACAAGACTGTACAGATAGCAGAAATATCCATAAAGGAAATTTTCAAGCTACATGGTATTTCGAAGACCGTTATCTCAGACACAGATGTTAAGTTTACCTCAACATTTTGGAAGACCCTATTTATAGGTTTGGGGACCCAAATAAACTTTAGTACAACTTATCATCCCCAAACCGACGGTCAAACAGAGTGGGTAAACCAAGTATTGGAAGACATGTTGTGCATGTATGTGATGCAACAACCAACCAAATGGGAAGACTATCTGCAACTTGTTGAGTTTTCTTACAACAATGGTTATCAGGAGTCCCTGAAGATGATTCCTTTCAAGACCTTGTATGGAAGGCAGTGTCGCACTCCCATAAATTGGAGCATCCTTGAAAAAAAAATTAATGTTGGGACCCGAGATGCTTGCTGAAATGGAATCAAAAGTAAAGAATATAAGAAAAAATATGAAGGCTGCACAATATCAGCAAAAGACCTCTGCAGATAAAAAGAGGTCTTATCGAGAATTTGAAGTAGGATACCATGTGTATGTGAGGATTAAACCCTAGACGAGTACCTTGCAATGGACCTCCTGTGCCAAGTTGGCTCCCAGGTTCTGTGGACCCTTCCAAATTTTTGAAAGGGTAGGACCTGCGGCCTATCAGCTGGCTTTTCCCAATCACATACATGTACAGAATGTGTTCCCTATGTCACTGTTGAAGAATTATGTGCATGACTCAAAGCACGTAATTCATTGGCACATTATACAGGTAGGATAGAATTAAACATCCTAACTTGATATATTATTTATTTATGTGAATTTGACATGAAACTTTGTTGTGCGTAGGTAGAGGCAGATGACCAGTTTCTAGTCGAGCCACAACACATACTTGACCGAAGAGAAATTATGCTCTGAAAGTGAGTCACCACCCAGGTTAAAGTGCAGTGGAAGTGCTTTGGCCTAGATGAGGCTACTTGGGAGGATGAAGTGTTTGTGCATGAGGCTTATCCAGAGTTATTTGTTGAGTTAGATTAAAACACCGAGGAAGGTGTTACTTCTAGGGGGGCAAGTTGTGACAGTTACATTTACTGTTAACTAGTTAAATAACTTTTATTACTTGTTAATGAAAATACTCAGACAATTAGTATTTTAAATTACGAATAATAATAAAATTGGTTATGGAAAGTAAAAATTTAAAAGGCTGTTGGTAAATGTTTCCAAGAACTGAAAGGTGGTTGGATAGCTTGAACATATGCCTACTCCTCTGAGGATAAACGACTTATCCCAGTGAGGAGTAGGGGTTCTGTTCATGGACAAAAATAAAGAGTGAAGATTTCCTGAGCTGGTAGAGACCAGTGGAAAAACACTCAGAAATTTCCTGAAGATTTTTGTGATTAACTAGACTTGGAGTCCTGAGGTGACAGCAGAAAATCTACTTTCAGCCTGTACCTCTTCACGTGGAGCTCTGGGGCAAGTAGAGGACATAATAGCCTCTCTTGAAGGTTGGGTGGACACCAACAGCTAACTAAGTTTTCCATATAAGTCATTGTATTGTCTATTATTATTTAAATAATGAATGTCATTGCATCTAATGATCGACAGGTGAATTTTTTCTAAGTTACATTTATAGAAAGTTGTTATTTGATTTCAGAAGAAAGGTTATACTTATTTTTATAATATTGTTTTATATTGGAAAAAAATAGAAGATATGAATATGATTAACCCATTGGATAGTTACATGGTTCTGTATAATCCTACTATACAAATTATACATTTCCTTGAAAATTTTGTCTAGTATTGAAAAATAGTGAGATAAAGAGATTGATTAACAAGGTTGTGTACATCATTACTGTACATTTCACATAGAAACTGAATACAATACAGATTTGATATGGAAACTGTTTTAAAAGAAATAAATACGGTAGTTTATTATCAATAAGCCAAATAGAAAATATATTGTAGCTTTACACAGGACTCTATATCATGTTCGGACGTTTTCAAGATGAGTAGTTCACTTACACGAAGACCATGCAAAAAAAAACTATGTTTAAACAGCTCGTAAGAAGGTAAAACTAGTTTACCATTAGTTGTGTGGGAAAGGTCGTCGGTATCAAGTACGAGGTAAAACCCAAACCCTATACACATTGCATTTCTCTATCAAATCTATACTTGGACTAAAGAATGGGTGGTCGGGACACCATGAAAAACATAAGGAATCTGTAATCTGGTAGACTTTTCTGTATATTTTAAAAGAAAGAAAATGTATACTAGAGAAATTGATTCCAGCTAAGACAGGTGGAATAAATATTCTATGAACTGAGTTGCACTTGAAAATTGAGTGAATAAATGTAAATATAACAAGATGCATGTACAGGAAAATAAGCTAGAGAGGAAAAATATCATCTTGGAAGTAAACCATTTCTCAAATGACAGACCACCCATCCACAAACGAACAGAAACAAGAAGCTCCGTTAAACTTTCATAATCATACAGTCTTCATAAAAAAGACTTGCAAAGTATGATAACCCATTTGCAGAGGCTACTTCCAATAAGAGAAATCAAGTATACAGAGTATATACTGAATAAAGCATAAACTTAAGTTTTTATAAAACCATATTCTCATATCAATATCTCGGAATAGAATGTATACACAACAAGAAAACTAAACCTCGTCCTACTCGGAAAGAAATAACTTTTTTATATCATTACAGTATAAGAAATATTTACCAAAATATGACTTATTACAACCCAGATTTATAAATACAGTTTTGATAACTAAAACCCAAAAATTCACGCAGAATACACGACCTTCGTTAATAGGAAAATTCTTTCAGTATACCTGGAAGGAGAAATATAATTGTATTAGTAGGGAACCCAAGAAGGCTCAGCAAAACGACATGGTAAACTTGATAGCATAGAACTCGTCCATCAAGGTCCAACATACTGACCTGCAAAACCAAGAAACCAAGAGATTAAAAGAGTGAGAATGTTAAATATTCAGCCATAAACCAAAAAAAATAAGAAGAAAAAAAAAAATGAAGGAGAAGGGTTAACCTGGTGAAGAGGTTCCCTCGTACCTCTGAAGCAATAAATATGAGTAGGATGTTAACGAAGCGGAACCCACAAACTCAGTAACACAAACCAGTAGAGGGAATAAATTTATGCTTAACATTAAAAACAAGTGAAGAACTTAACTAACGAGATTGGGAAGGGTATTATTATTACCTGGAAGAGTAATTGCAGAGCGCGTAGAAAACTCGAGCGATGGAAATGGCAGCGTGAGGGCCAATACCTTTTGTCCAGTTTCCTTTTTTTTTGTAGCAGATATTTTTTCTCCATTGCACTGCAAGTAGCTAGGTGATTCAACTCCTTCAACTCATAGTGAAGTAATCAAAAAACGCATGGTCACCTCTGTGATAGCAAAGCCCCAAGGCTTGGGTAGTAAAAACTTGCAGAAAGCCACGAAGCTAAAATCACAGAGTCAGAGGAGTTTTCCACGAATACACCGAATGAAAATGACGAGGAGAGTTAGGGTTGGGCATGATTATTCAGGACATTTCCCGCCGGAATCATGGACAGTATATAGACAAGGAGATCGACGGTGAAAAACGAAGTAGGCTACCATTGAAATCCGCACACCATATCTGTGGGTTATACGGTTGTGATATGGAGTAATTTCTACGTACTGATGTATTAAATTCCTCAGATATGTCAGTTGGGTTGTCGACGGGAAAATGAGAGATGGTTCATGCATCTATCGTATGTCACTATACCGGTAGGTTTGAACTCCGGTGTTAAACAATTATGTCAAGCCTTAGAAATTCAACCTTATATTATATTGAAAAATATGTATCACGATAATATTTTGGTAGTAAGATTGGATCTGCAATTAAAAATAATCCTTATAATATAGAAAAATAATTGGAGCTTAGAATGTTGGATTAATTAATGGTTAGTGAATGTAAATTGAGATGTTTAGTCTTAGTAATGTTGAGAAAGTTAAAATATGCATCTATTTAAAATATATAACTTATGGGGGGGAAGTAAATTTTTTATTTTATTTTATTTATGTATATGTTACAAAAAATCACTTTGATATAAACTCTTCTTTTCTTAAATCTTGGTGTTTTATTCTTGGCATGAAAAAACTAGTTTTTGTATCTTAGACTTCTTTTTGAATAAGTGTTCCAGATTCCAACCTAACTATTATAGTTATGAATAATTATGTGTTCTTGATTCAACATGATGTTATTCCTTCTTCATATAAGCAAGGTTTTTCTTGTTTTAGTAGAAACATGGATTTAAGTCTAGTTCTATGGTTTTATCCACAAACCCTAGGGATTTCTTATCAAGCCTTCTATACTACTAGGATTTAGAAACCCTAGACTTCCGATTTTTATCTAATCTTTTTCATATGCTAGTTTTATTTCCAAAATCCAAATTCCAAAAACGTCGAATCCATATGTGATGAAATCAGTCAATCAGTCAAGAACATATCAAAATTAATAGTCCATTATATATTTTGTAAATCAGAATACCTTAAATAATACAATGCAAAATTTCCAAAACAAATATACATCCCAAAAAATTCAATCCAATGTATAACACTTCGGTTTGCAAAACAATTTTGGCACAAGTATGAGAATTTCACATAGTCCATCCCTAACATGTTTGATTAAATTTCTTGTGCAATTACCCAAGATACGTTTTCACAAAGAGGCTTCCTTCAAGCGTTATCGTCCTATGGATTAGCTACCGCAAAATCCATATCCAGTCACGTCAGCGTTGTTAACTCCCACTCCCATAACATTTGGATATATCAGCAGTCGTTGATCTACATCGATCATGGTAGTTTTTTATCTGCATCGCTCATGATCATTGGATGATATCGCTCGATGGCAAGGAATGTGTTATAAAAGACACATATTCTCACTCGACGTCACACATCGACCATTGAATGGAATCAGTGTGGGTCATCAGATCACGTTGGGAGGTAAAATATCATTAAAATGCATGGGTGTTCAGGGGTGATGCACGTTATCAAACATAGGAGAGAGGGGTTTACAACCGCTACATGATATACAACGTAGATTTGCGAGTGGGCTAACAACGATTGAATGATATGATGGGAAGGGTTGTCCCCACTACTGGGTTGATGTGGTGTCATAATATTAGGTAGTTAGTAAAAAATACTATCCGAAAAATGACCCCTCAATCTGTCCAATACTGCCTATCGACATCAAGGATCTTGGTTCTGTGAATATCATTTTTTAATAATCCATTAAACATCAGATTTATAATGAAAAAATTGACGGATAAATAGAGTGGTCATTAGATTCACCACTATATTCCATTACAGATAAAGCTAGGCCATCAAATAACCCATTGTCTTTCTAACACTACAAGGTCAGAAGGGGACATTGATTGTACAACAGAGTCATTGGATTATTACATCAGAATTCTGACACCGACATGTCACAAACCCCCAGTTGGATGCACAACTTAGCCTCCAGTTCATCATCGTACTTCCTATCAACTATCTAATGACCATGGTTGGATTCTTATCGTTGAATTTGAATGTCCAAAAAATACTTTATTGGACATCCGATGGATTTTGGTGTCAGGTACTCAGCATAATATTCATCTCATGTTTGTTGTTTATCTCACTATATGTTGGCGAATTTCCTATTGACTATCTGTCACCACATAGTCGAATTTATAGATTTTCCAATAGCATGCCATGGGATATTCATTGCAGAATTTATCGACATAGTATTCATTTCCAAGCTGGCATTTATCTGAATGTAGGCTTGCATCGGATATCCAACGGCGATTTTAATCATCAATTATTTGTCTGAATTGCACTAATGGGATTGCAAAATGAGGTCCATCAAACATCCAACACTAGGGAATCTAATTTTAGTGCATTGTGGGTGATACCACGAAGTTTGTTTACATTTTTTGGCAATCACCTAGGGTGGCATGGAAAAATGTATCTTGATCGAGCACTTTTTAAGTGCTCAATTTAGCAATATTTTAGGTCTCTATCCAACTATTTAAGTGAATAAATATTTCTCAATCGAGCTAAAAAAAAAAAACCTTCAATCAAGCTCCTATGTAATCCAGTGTTACTTAGGTGCTCAATTGAGCTACTTTTTTAAAATTCCCAGCCAAAACAAAAACAATGTCAAAATTCTAAAAATGTTGCTCGATTGAGCTATAGGATTGATCAAGCATTTTAATGTGATAAAACATGTTTCTACTGTCTATGGACGCCATTTTTGTGCACACCGCAGACTTAGCAACTCAACTGAGGAGATGAATAGCTCAACCGAGGAGAAAAAAACTCAACCAAGATGCCCAAATCTTGACCGAGGAGCCCAAGGCTTGAACGAAGAGCAGAAGATGTCTAGTGGTAGAGGTAGGTTTTCTATCATTGTATTATTTTTCTATTTTTTTTTATTTTAAATGAAAAATGAATATAGAAAATTTGTTACTTTCTTAATCAATTAATTAATTCCAGGAAATCCACCAAAGGAAATCCACCATAGAAAACCGACATAGGAAAACCACCATGAAAACCCCTATTTTTTAACACAAATATTTTTTAATATGTTATTTCGATGTTAAAGAGTGTATACGATTTAATAAGGGTATTTATATGTTTTAATGATGGCTCCTTATTATTACGATAATATATGTTTTCATATAATTATTATTATTGAATAACTTTTTAATATAGTTAAATACTAACACCAGTTCACATTAATGTGTTTAGTGTATGCTGCGTGTATATAACCTTGACATTGTTATTTTTATTAATATGTAAAATACAACCTATTAATGTCTACTAAACATATTAATGTGTAAATATTAAATATTAAATTATATATATCTCTGTAACGTCTCTCCGAACCTCCTAATCATCGGAAATTTTTTTTTTTTTTTTTTAAATACATTCTTCATATCTCCT
>JAXQQM020066599.1:0-67666 GCA_034641835.2 Pinus albicaulis
ACCGTCAAATCTGTTGGAACACCTAATCCTCATGGGTAGTTGTGGAATGCGAAAAGTCACAATGGAGTCCAAGTGACCTTGGAATGTGAAACCAAGAGTCACACCATTGTACTATAAATGTACATCTTTGTATAATGGAAATGAAGAAAGCCTCACGCTTATATTTCATTGTGTGTTGAGTCTTGTGTGTGTGTGCATTATTCTTCCTCATACACCATGTGTGTGTTTCAACATGGTGTTTAACATGGTATCGGAGCGGGCGATTTCTGGCCTTGCTCCACTTTGAGTGAGCCATTTGTGTTTATGGCCTATGCATATCTGCAAAAATTGTTGGTTTTTTTGCAGCACTCAAGTGTTTGTAGCAGTGTTTTTTGCCGCTATTCAGAGGTGTTTTGAAGAGACTTTCTGCAGCATTCAGAAATCTGCTTTGAAGAAGAAGAAGCATTCAGAAATTGGCAACAGTCAGGCATTGGTTTTGAAGAAAGGCAACACTGCCCATCTGAAGGTTTTCATTCTCATTTGTCCTGCAATTTCTGCATTTTAAATTCTGCATTTGGAGAGTTGTTGGAATTGGGTTTCTGAAGAATAAATTTCTGGTTTTTACTGCAAAAGAAATTTCTAAGTTTTCTACTGCTGCTGGATTTGTTCTGCTATACATTTGAAGAAAAAAATTCTGCTATGTATTTGAAAGAAAAATTCCACTGCCATTCTGGAAAATCTTTCTCTCATCTCTGCTGTTTAATTAAAATAAAAAATAAAAAAAATAATATCGATTCAAGCCTCTCAGCACCACCAATACAACAGTCCGACCACTCATTGCATTCGACTCCTCCTCTGTATTCTCTCGGTCCCTCTGCACCACACGGCTTTTACTTACAACACTCTCTTTGTAGCATTACCTCACATACCAACCGGCCCTCACTCATCGATCCCATACCTACGCCGGCCCCTCACCTTCTCCCATTCTGCGCCCTCACCATACACCCTATTCACCTGCAACCTACTCACTTCATTCAAGCTCCAGCCTTACGGCGCTCTCCTTACAGCTCTGCAATGCTCATTTCCCAACGCTCTTAACACACTACCTTTCGGCCATTCCAGCGTTTCAAAAAAATTTTAAGACAGCGTTTTTTAAATTTTAAAAATTTTATTCATTCCACCAAACAATACACTACAGCCCCCACGCCTGCGTTGTTTCCTTCCCACGAACCTGCCACTCCCTGCCGCTCTCGGCCTCACCTCCCACCCGTCGCTCATCCGCCCCCCCTCACACTCCCTACCCACGCGTCCAACTCACGCGTTATACGCCCCTCCAAATTCATCAAACTATTCGTTTTCCTTTTTAATACCCCTCCATAACTTACGCACTCTCACTAACGCCTATACTCCCCTTCTCTTAATAACTCCCCCTCCCTCCCAAAATTCGACTTCTAAATTAATTCGCCTCCACATTGCAATACACCTTTTCATTCAATTTTAAAAATCGATTTTCTTCCCCTCCTTTTATATAAATACCCCCTTCCTTTTAATTAAATTGCCTCCCCTTCCTTTTTTTTTAATAATTCATTTTTTTATTAACATTTCCCACATCCCTTTTTAATATATTAAATTCCCTCCATTTGTAATAATCTCCATTTTTAATTAACATTTTTAATTAATTTTTAATTAAAAAAAAAAAAAGAGAAAAAAGACAGCAGAGAAAGAGAGGAGAGAGAAATGAACAGCAGTAAAAGAAGAAATGGCATATGAGGAAATGGTATATACATAAAGAAAAGTGCAGATTATATTTGTGGCATATATGAGGGTGATTTTTTTTGAAGAAATTGACATTTGAAGACAAGTTTGGCATCATTGAAAACAACTCTTTGAAGAAGAAATTCAGCTGCCTTAAAGGCTTCTTGCATAGTGTTTTCAGTTGCACATGTTTTGCAGAGACATTCTATTGTATTGAAATTGTATTGTTTCTTTATAGTTGCAATCAGTATTTGAGTTGTTGGAAATTGTTGATATAAGTCATTGTTGATTGTCCTCCATCATTTGAGGAGCATATTTTGTACTTTGAGATTTCCATAGTTGGAAGTTCTCTTGAGTCATTTGTATTTCTTGTTGCATCACATTGTAAACGGGTGCATTTTCGGTTGAAGCCAACACCCTTTCATTTATTTTTGAGCCTAAGTTGTTGAAATGGCCAAAATCAATGAGGTATTAGTGTTGTTGAATAACCTCATTCATTCCAATGTTGATGACATGATAAAAATGAGCAAGGATGCTCTTTGTAATATTCAGATTTGTTTACAAGATGCACAAGAGAAGATTGAGTTTTTGCAGTTGGAATCTCAGCTCCAACAAGATGAACTTCAACAAAAGAGTCACCATTCTGAACCTGTTTCTGTTCAGAAGATTGTGAAGGACTCTCATCAGAAGAAAGAAGATAAAGATGCAGTTGATTCCCATTCAGTTCCTTGTACTAGAGCAGATTTACATGCAGATGCAGCCACTCAGCCTGCACTTCCTAAGCCCATCATCAGACCTTGGGAAGAGCTTGTCCACAACAAGCACCGAACTGGTCTTGGATATGACAAGGATGTGTCCTTTCATATTCCGGACTACACCAAGCCTATCATATTTCAGAGTGTCGGATTCTTGTATGACAGTTCACCTGCAGCTGTTCCAGATCCTGTTCCACTTCCACAACAGATTGAGAAATGCCAACACTGTGATCGAGTTGGCCATATGAAAGATCACTGTTTTGATCTTCATCCATGCAAACACTGTGGTCGGCACACTCATTCTTCAGACAGATGCTTCAGACACAAGCCTCCTGCAAGAACCAAGATTCATCTTGGATGGATCGCTTCTTGGCAATGGGCATCAACAGCCAAGAAGATGTTTACGACACATGTTAGAACTTGTTCACGGATATTGAGCAAACTTGCAGTTGAGTTTTCGCCATCATTTCACCTTGTCCCTGACGGGGGGGAAAATGGTGGTCATGTACAAGCTTCAACGACAGATCAAGCGAGCCTGAGCCACAATCTCTCATTCCATGTTCAGAGTTGTAGCCAGCAGTTCAAGCGAGCCTGAGACACAATTCGTCATTCCGGATTCAGAGATGTAGCTAGAGATACAGATGCCCATGAGCATACCTTCGGTTGATGGATAACCTAAAACCATCATTTTCGGTTGGTGGATAACCTAAAACCATCATCTTTGGTTGGTGGATAACCTAAAACCATCATTTTCGGTTGGTGGATAACCTAAAACCATCATCTTTGGTTGGTGGACAACCTAAAACCACCACAGGTAGTAGACCTCCCTTCTTTTAGGTCGAAGGTCTCCCTTTTTTACGAGGGACAATTCCTCTAGCAGAAGCCTTCAGCTTCTTGCCAGTTTTGGAAGAGTTCCGGGAACTGCAACAAGTATTGCGTTCCAGTGTTTGTGGTCATCCTAAAACCACCTCTTTTTTCCAACATTTTAGAGAGTTGATTCAGCCCAAGTGCTGCCATGTATACTTTGCAGATTTGTATTACAACTCTTTTCTTGGACTCACACATACCCCTTCGGATTAAGGGGGGATGTTGGAACACATAATCCTACATGGGTAGGTGTGGAATGCGAAAAGTCACAATGGAGTCCAAGTGACCTTGGAATGTGAAACCAAGAGTCACACCATTGTACTATAAATGTACATCTTTGTATAATGGAAATGAAGAAAGCCTCACGCTTATCTTTCATTGTGTGTTGAGTCTTGTGTGTGTGTGCATTATTCTTCCTCATACACCATGTGTGTGTTTTCTTCCTCATACACCATGTGTGTGTTTCAACAGTGTTAACAACATCTCATAAATTTCTTGCTCACATTGTTCTGGTTCAAAATTGCATGGAATGGGCTATATTTTTGTTATTTACATTCCCCTCCTCCTTTATAATAATGTGCTACAATGACAATGCAACAAATAGTGAATCAATGAGGGAATTCAAAGATATTGACGTCACACCTTTACAATACTTGTCTATGTTGTAAAATATTCCTAGATGGTTACAAATATAAATGCTTCTTATTCATGGATGCCTTAACCTGTGGTTTTTCCTAAGCTCGCAAGAGAGAGAGAGAGAACTTTAAAACGCTAGTGCTATTTAGTGAATATACCAAACAATGTATTTATTAATTCAATAGTAAAATAATATATTATCATCTTTCATGAGTCTCATCATTGCTTCCATATATATTCAATCCAATAGTTTTAATGTCTAAAAATAGCCAATTTTTAAAATGCATAACAAAGTGTTACAATTTCTGCAAAACCTAAGCCAAGAAAATTTAGAAAGGTCTTGGTCATGCTAGCATGAAAACCCTAGAAAATAAATGAAAAATCTTTATAAGTATGTGTGAGTGTGAGAAAATAAAAACTTATAATTCACATTCCTACAAAGAAGCAGGCAACAAGCCTACAAGGAAGATATAATTGTAAAAACCTAAAATTTCTCAAGGGCTTGTTGTGTAAAATACATAGGCAAATATGTAAGGAAAGTAAAAATAAGATTTACATGACGAGTGACATGGAAGTCATTAATTAAGAAACCCTGTATATATATATATATACCTCTGAAAATGAATGTATTAGTATAGATGAATATCATGTCAGGTAAACCCTTCTCTCCTTTTAAAAACCAGCTTTAGGGTTTTGAACTTATCAGAAAGATTTTCCAGAATTTTACCTTCTAAATATTGTAAGGCATGGAAGTGGCTTAACAGACCTCATCTGAATGGACTTTATAACTTGAAGCCACATAAATTTGGGGTTTAACTATAATTTTAACCAAAAATGGAAATTAAAGTATAAGTTTATGATATAAGAAAATGCCTAAATTCTAAATAATTAGTTTAAATAATAAATATAATAATGGAAGCTAAATGAGTGCTTTTAGGGTCGATTTTCAGCAAAAGGTGGAAATTTGTATTGGACCATAAGAAAAACCTTTGATAGAGCGTTGAGCCCGAGCCAACAATAATTATAATGTGTGCCAAATTCCAATACAGAGGGACGTAAACTAGATGAATTACGCACCCAAAATAATCTCATTAATTCGGTGACACTGCGGCCATTGCATTGATTTAGGAATTACAATCAATCTCTATGTTCATACACATAAGCTCATGTGGATATGGATAAGTTTGCAAGTCTAATATATCACAATTTTATATTATTTCAACATTATCTCTACGAGAAACTACATCAAATATGTAAACATTAGCATGGTATATTTAAATGAATCTATACTTTGAATTTCTTCAATTCAATCCTTTAAACTTTCTTATTAACATATCTATCAAGTTTCTAGATATCTACGTCGACAATGAGTTATTCATAAATCTTATAATACAGGCTTGATATATGGCATTGTATTCCACATGTGAAACTTATTATGGCTTTAGAGTTAACTCATTACCTAAAATATGTTTATTTCAAGTGTTAGTCCTTGACCTTTCTATGAATCAAAGGTTATCTTATGCTTACATTATAATACATGCTTCAACCATATGTACATTGCAATACAAAGAAGTAGTTATGTTTAGCCTTGCTCCACATATAAGTAATGTTTCGACCTTATGGTATGATATGTATTTAAGCATTACAAGAGGGTTAATGTGTGTGTCACAAGGAGTTCGCATATATATTAGAGTATCTGAAAAAGGTAAATGATTAAAATTCCTTATTTGAGTTATATTTTTCCTTTGTGCTTGGGGTTCTAGACTCATGGAGTCATCCATGTCTATTCAAGATTTTTCGAGCCTTTCCGCCCCCAACCCATGTGAATTTGATATAGGTGGTGGTATGGTCCACCTTTGAATCTATGACGTTAGTAATTTCGACATTGAATTGTAGGGTTCTAATCAGTGGTAGATTATTTTTGTTTTGGGTTTGAGTAACTACCCCCTTATGGCCTCACCGCCGCCCTCTACTCATTTTATCTTGCATTTGTTTTGAAATGAGATTTACAACTAGAAGCTTTATCCCTTTAGTATTGAAGTTTGGTGCAATAATTCGTTGTTGGCTGCGACTAAAGGCTTCTATCATAGGTTTTGCTTGTGGTCGAGGGAAATATTGATATTATTAATAATGTATTAATGATGTTATTAATATAATCTGAATGCGGATGAAGAAGAAAACCACAGTGTTAATCACATCCCCCTCCTGGATAACGGAAATATCCATCGTAGAGCTTCACTGCCGGCGAGATCCAACTACGTTAGCCTCACGTACGCATCGAACGATGCCATAAATGACGAGAGGACGAGGTCCTACGTTACCGCCTGAACATCACTTCGCATTACCACCATTCATGTCCACCATGATTAGCCGATCTTGTAGCCATACCTCTCCCCTTTGAGCTTGTACAGCTCTCAATTATCGTACGCAGATACGTGTAAACCTCACATTTCCATCCTCATAGATCTTATCCCCGCACCTTTATAAAGCTTAACCATACGCACTCACTCGGCATGTTTCCTCTTCAATTCGCTCCCCTCTCTCCGCTATGGTTTCTCACCAACCTTAACTAGGCGTGAAGCCCCTACCCTAGCGAGGAGTCACATAGTCTCCATCCTGTGAATCTGCCTCCCATTTACTTCTTCCCCCTCGGACCGTGTGATTCTTGGCTCCTACTATCGACCACAGTACAGTCTTGTTCCTCTTCGAGCACCTCACCCCTTCCCGGATGCGCAATGGGTCCCGGACTGCCAACGCACTATGCATGGTGGTCGAGGGCTCTCCCGGGATGTTATCATCGCGGAGAGGAAAATCGTCTCGAGTCGATTGATGGCTCCTCCTTCGGCACTTTCTATCCGGTGTCCCACTCTCGGCGGTGTGTTGAATCCTCCGGGCGAGGCACGTAGGGGTGAGTCGTCGTAGGCAGAGTGATGAGGACACGGACATGTGGGTCATGGACTTTGATGGAAAATGGATGCGGGTTCTCGATGGCGTAGACCGGACTCCCCATTCTCTGCGTGGTGATGCCTCCATATTTTGGTTAGTCTGACTGTATTTACACAGGCCCTACTTTGTCCTATAAGGAGAACCTACAACAATGGTGAGAATGGTGTAATGTACGCGGAGTTGCTCGGTTTTCCTGCGGCTTTTTCAAGTTCGCCCTTAAGGCTTTTAATCATTTTCTTCGTGCTTTTTAGATATGTTAGTGCTACGCATAATGTCTTGTCATTCCTATCTTTTGGTTGGTTTCTCACGAAGCTGACCAGAAAAAATGTTTCAAAAAGTTTAGATTGGCTAAGCGTAGCTTCTTCTTGACCTATAGCATATGTAACTTTATGTTTCGGAAATTAATAGTTAGCTCAACTTTTCCAAAAAAAAAAATAAATGTTATTAATACAATATTGATGTAAATAATTTTATTATTTATATTGTTAACACATACATCATTACCATCCTGGTCATCCTTATTAATTATTAGAATGGAAATATCGTTAATGTTATTTATCAATATTAAGGTTAATACTATTTATATTAATAATGTCTGTCGGTCTATTAATAATTTAAATATTAATAATATTAATTATAATTATGTTAATGATGTAATTAATATTATTATTATTATTTCTACTCAATGTTATTAATAATTAATATTGTGTTGTTAATATTAATTGATATTTTCTAATAAATTTATGTTGTAATATTTGCTTTTCATTAATAAATAACATTAATGCATTGGTATAAAATCTATTTACTAAAATATACCTAAGTAGTAATTTCTAAAATATTACGTGTAAATTTTTAAAGTTTATTTGTTTAATATAAATAATATCAATTTTTGTAATATATATTTATTGTAAAAGCGTTCTTATTTGAAAACAACCTAATTTGTACCATTGTAATAAATTGATTTTCATGTTAGACGATTCAAATGATTTCTACCTTTGATTGATTATTGTTATTATTGATTAACAGAAATAAAGAAAATTGTTTTACAAATTACCAGCTTACGAGGTTTTGTTACAATCAGATGCAAGCTTTGAGGTTTTGTTCGGGTAGGAGCATTCATCTCGGTGAGTAAAAAAACTTTAAACTTCTTGGGCGAGCATTTGCTATCCTTGGGATGCGAAAGTCTCGTGGAGAGACTTGTTTAGCCTCTGTGCGTGTTTGCATTCATAACGCGTTTGTAGTAAAAGACAATACTTGTTGGGTTATTCGGCTGCGAAAAACAACTACCAAAGCTTAAATGTATGGTTTCATTTTAAAACGCATAGATTTGTCTCGCACATTTATTTCAGTTTCGCCTGTGATATCGAATCTCTATTTCTAAATTTGTTTTGTTCTTGCTTCGATATAATGTTTTCGCTAATTTTGTCTACGTATTTGATGAATGCAACGAGTCATGCAAGACTTGTCGCGGATAAAACCATCGAAATTCTTGAAAGTTTGAGGAGCTTAAAGGTTGGATAATTCCTAGCACAATCTATTTTTATATTTGAAGATATCATTCAACATAGGCCACAACTCCTCATACTATTTTTTATAATGCAGGCAGTAAATGTTTAGATGTGGTGAGAAGGTATTAATTTGATCTAAGAAGAAAAAAAAATTATGCAATCAATAGAAAATTTATGCGTTTTTTCATAAAACATTTGAATCTTTAGTCTGCTTTATCTTGCTTTTGATGGTGTACTTTTTCCATTTTCTTGCGGACTAAAGAAATTATGAGGCTTTCGACGCCAATAGCTTGAGTAACACAAGAACATCAAATTTCTAGCGATGGAAATCGAATATATATTGAAGCTGCACTTCAAGCCCGCATCTAACTGCAATCGATGAAATTCAAGCTCAAGGAAGTTTGCCAATAGGTAGCGTTTGTCGTTGGCACATATTTTGTATTCAATATATTAATGGCTAGATTCAATGCGAAAATCTTGAAACGGGCTTTTAAGATACAAGATGGTTATTAACATACTTTATTTCATTGCAGGCTGAAATAGTATGATATATCTGCAATAGCGATTTCTCCAAAAGCGAATGGAGAGGTACTTAATGATACTCTAAAACATCAAAAAAATTATTTATTACTTTCTTTTAGTTTAGATATTTATTTAACAAATGATCAGGGTAAAATACTATATAAACAAACATATAATAAATTATATGAACGTTTTGATTGATCAAATTCAAACCTTGGCTCATTACACGAGATAGCCAATGCGACATTAGCATTAGCGAGAGGTGGATCAGATGACCACATCCGCTCTCTTTGGCTTTCATCCCAAAATTTTTAAACATCTAGTCAATCCTATTCACTTTTAAGCGCACATAACATTACTTTCATTGTACAAATTGGTGATCTAATTGGCGCATCTTTCAATTTTAAAATATAAAACTATAACTATTAATTTTTATGCTTATTACGAAACATGCAAATTTTTATATTTATATGACTTATTAAATAGTTGGTTTTTACCCAAAATGCTTTATGACATAAGGTACTGCCATAGTTATATAAAATTGGAAATTAGAAACCTATTTCTTGTATTTTTATATAATTTTATGGTTAAAGAAATATCTGAAACACGATGCAATGTCGATTAACTCAATAACATATTATAGTATGTGTTCAATGCTCTACACTTGTATTATGAACAAACTATTTAATAAATATTGGATACAGTTCTTATTTACAGGATTGTTTTCAATGCAGAAAGATCCACGCACATAAAAGGAGCCATATTAGTGTATGTAACCTGAATAAACTATTTATGATTAATCTCATTGATGCTACGATTCGCCATTTCTTAGTTAATGCTAAAGGAGAAATTATGGTCAGAAATAATGAAATATATGTTGAATTTAAAGATCATAGTAAGAAATAATGTTATCTTAACTAGTTGAAACTTCATTAATATATTTTTTGCTTTTTCTGACTCTAAATTGATAAGTGACATGTTTGAAGTTTTGTATATGGATGGTCATACTTCCGAAATGGTCTTCTTGACTTTCCTGAATGCACTTGCTCATTTTAAGTTTTCTTATATGAATACCGTACATCTCCTTCAATACCATCCAAACCTAGCAAATTTGCTTTCTTCCACTCTTAGTCAAGTTTCTTTCTCCTCTTGATGCCATATACATTAGGATTCTAGGGAGGTTGTATAATGTTTAAGTTATAGTTACTTTCAAAACTTTATAATCTTCTCCATTTGAAAGGATTAGCTCCTACATTTACTCTTTCTCCATTAACAACTTCCCAGGTAGGCAATTCCACACAATATGGAAGGCTTGGACAATAGCCTTCAACATATCAACAAATTATATTATGAGTATTCTTGGAAGGTCTTCTAATGAATTAGGTTCAATGTATTTTTAGAGGATAACGTGGCCACTTAGGCCCTTATTTGATATGATCCTTCATATGAATCTAGCTACCAAAGCCTTTAAAATGATACATATTCTTAACTCCAACTCATTCTTACCTTAAAACTCAACTTCTTCATCAAAGCTTGGACAATGGCCAACCAACACTTATCAGCAAATTATATTATGAGTATTCTTGGAAGATTATTCTGCATCGTTAAGTCCATTGTATTTTGATGATAACTTAGCTTCATAGACCCTTATTTGATATGAGCCTCCATATGCATCTAGCTACCACAGCCTTCCCAAAATGATATATTCATAAATCTAACTCTATACCTTAAACTCAACTTACCCTATACTACTATTTTCCTTTATTCTTTAGCTACAGTAGACATTTGCAACATATGGTGCAATTTCTAGTTTAAATTCTAATTTAAATTAAGAAGAATGTACATAGTTAATGTTTATTGATATTTATTTGTCATATATGTTGGTAAATACACTATAGTTAAACATATTTAATAAGAAAATAATTTCATGTGTTATAATTTCATACATAGTTCCCATACCTACCTACTAGGTAGAATGGTGTATAATAATGGCATAATTTGTGTCATTGGAAGAGACTCTTATTCATATGTATGTCCTATACAAATTTAAATTGGGGGAGTTTTCATCCTCGGTTTTTAATTTGGTTGCGATAAAATTTGTTTCGGCCCTAAAAATTACAATTAGGCAATATTTAAGAGGAAGAAAGTAGGCCCCTAAACTACAGGGTGAACAAGTAGGTGCTAAGTAAACATATAAATATCCTCCCTTCCCCTCTCTAAACTTGGTTGTCCCAGTGCCCCCAATACTTTTCATTTATCAAACTTACCATAATAGAACAAAAAACAAAGCACTACTTTTCTCTACCCTTTCCACTTTTAGTGATCCATGTGGCAAGTAACATCCAATATTTGGATGAAAATATTAGCATGGTTTAAATATGGATTTAAAGATGCAAGGAAGCTATTGGTGAAAACCCCATCCATTGATGTAGAGGAGACCACGAACAAAAAATTGTAATTAACAAAAAGGTTAATTTAGAAATGTTCAATAAGAGGACTTTTCGAGATCAGAAAAGAAATAAATTGAAAAATATGCATGTACCAATAGAAAATACATGACTATCCACATTAAAGGATCATTTCAAATCCTGTAGAATACATTGTGCTACATCGAAAACACATGCTTCCATGTATGCCTTGGTTGTTAGCTTGACTAAGGCTTTATCATCTTCTTTATAGAGAGCTAAAAGTGATTTCCCAAAGCCAAATAAGTTGTTCCATCTCAGTCATTAGCTTTTCTCTTTTAATTTGAAGTGAAAACAAAAACATACAAGTAGACTTGTGGTATCAAAGATTTAATGTATGCATCTTGGGAAAGTAAAAAAACAACAAGGTGGTGTAGAAAATGGATATAGTAAAAAGGCTTCATTTTATCTAAAATGAATAACATGAAAAAATTTGTTTACCGTAGCCATGCGTGATATCCATAACGTATACATGCACATAGATATAGTAAATCATTTCTAGAGCCTTTACTAAAATTTTCAATTATTTGAACATCATTGGGTTTTTTTGTTTCAAATACAACGTTATGCACGTGGTGTAGTTGAGATTATTGAACCACCTTTATGTGGATGCTTTACATATCCATACCTCATTAAGATCCCTTAAGATTGTTTATAAATAAATTATGTGATGCGGGGGCATCAAACTCGGAGTAGATAAGTGTGTTGTCTCCTTTGTACACGTGTTTGTGGACAGGTTATTAAACACAATGACTGTTTATTTTTATTACTTGTTATACGGAAGCGAACAATAGGATTAGGAAAGTAAAATGTTTTGTAGTCTAATAAGAAGTTTTCGTTTTATTAAGTACGGCAATGTAGTTAGATAATGCGGTTGATGGCTCAACGAAAATAGACTATCACCTACATGCATATAAATAGCGGAAGTATCATATATTGTGGGTCGATTTCCATGGAGAAAAGGAGATACAAATCAAAATTTAAGAACCATACTGCAATCATAAATTATTTTCGGCCGAGTTTGTCATCTTTACACTCCAAGTTATTTGTAATAAGTTTCTATTTCCCTCTTATTCTTTGTGCGGCAATTTAATTTGAGAATGAAAATAAAATTACGTTGAATGCAAGCAATCAAAGCCGGAAGAACCTTGTTGTCCCAGGTAGAAAGAAACCCTTTTGAATAATAGGGTTACGAAAACGGTGAAGGATTTTGCACAAGCAAGAACGTGGAGTCATTTTATCTCATAGCAAAATTGAATCAACAAGTGCTGCGAAGACAATGTCGAGGTAAGATCACATGCAAAGAACAAATTTGAATTTTTCGTTCTTGAACAATTTCTAAAATAGTCATATAAAAGTTTGCAAAAGTTAGGAGAATTGTCAGAAAGACAGAGTTTTGATTGCAGCAATCCACTTAACGAATTCTGTAAAAACATTTGAAAACTACCCCGAGAGGGGAGACGAGCATGACCATCGCATGAACGAGGTTGAAATCAGTGTGCTCCAGGTGGCAGCTGGTAAGACATTCGTATTCATTAACAATTTACGGTGAAGTTCAACGACCAACGGAGTTTGGCAACGAATTTTTTTTTACAAACCTAAGCTATTAAGCACGAAATGGAGTCGACCCTACCGTGGGGTTTGGTTGTTGAAGAAAGGAGTAGCCGAGGTTTGTAACGAGAGTAAGGGGCTTGCACAAAACCACAATCGTTCGACCATTAGAATGCTACGGCATTGTTTTTCTTATGTGCTTTCGAATTGACGAAATTAAACCTTTGTGGAATTAACAAAACACGGTCGAGACTTACCGGAGAGAGTGGGCCGAGCGAGAGATGAGCAACCGGGTTCGAACCAATAGATCCTGCTCACGAAGGAGTCGAAATTATTGGAGTCTCAGACGAAGCGAAAGAGTGTAAAACAAGGAGATGATTAAATATTTGTGTCTTTTCCAATTTGTAAGTGGCCACGGGAGCTTGGTCGACCCAAAACTGGAGAGGAGATTGAAAACAAACGATCATTAAAATATAGAAGCGAGAAAGGGACACACGATTGTAAAAACAAATTAAAACGGCGGGGAAAACCACTAACGAAGAAGTTACCATACCAACGGTGACGAATACCATTGCGGGGTTTGAAAAGAAATAGTGGTAACGGAAGTTGCGCGAAACAACGGCAATGAGCTGATTGAATTAACCAGAATACCTTTCCTTGCCCGAAGCCTTGATGAATATCAGAAGCCTAATTAAAGTTGGAAAACACAATGGAGGTAGAAAAACCCTCCTCCGGTTATTTGTGAGGAGAAATCGCGTGTGTCGAAGAGTTATTTACATTATGGTGTGTGGCAGTCGGAGTGAAGTTAATACACCGGATCTCGAGGATAAGGTCATAGTTAAAGAGGTGAGTTGTCACGAAAACCAAAGATCCACATGTACGCCAAACATCAATACCATTAATTTCATTGTATCACATTTCATTTAACTATTGTCAATCATCCATCCTTTGAGGCTGATGTATTTTGATATATAACACATTTGCAACATTAAAAGTTTTAAAACTGTATTTGTGTTTGCCACTTGCGAACGAGGGTTGAGACACGTCATTATGCTTCTAGTGATAATGTTTTATTAGAAATTATCATTTTTTAACATTTTGTTAATGATATCATTATAATTAAAAACATGGAATAGTGAAAGTAGATGGAAATTGAAAATGGTGACATGGTAAATTATATTTTCAAAAATTTACAATTCTCTTTTCTATTTTAGGTTTTAGCATTCTATATTCATTCCTTAATTATATGTTACTTTTGAAATATATAATATACCTACATCTATATTTATTTGGTGATTATCTTGTTAAAAATAATAGGGTGATGTTTATGTGTAAAAGTAAGATGGAAATTAAAAATTCTCATATAATCAACGTATTGAATTAGTTTTCAAAGTACAATCCTCTTACTAGGCAATGTAGCATCTTTACTCTTTATTTAGTGAGTCCAGTTTCTTTCTTCACCTTGTGGTTAGATGGTTCCAAGGTGGACCAAATCCTATTGATATTCAGTTAATCAGAAAGACATTTATCTACATTATGGATCACAAAAGTCTTAGATCTAACCTTGATCACTCTTTTCTATTTTAGTTTTTCTCATTCTATGTTCATTCCTAATTATGCTACTTTTGAAATAATATGATGTACCTATATCTATATGTAATTTGGTGTTTATCATGGACGTGTTTATATATATTTTTAAATAATAATCTAATACATTTATGTTTATATAGAAGAGTCACGACTCACAGACACTTGAGGGAAAAGAGAGGTTTAGGTTTTATTTATTTATTTAGTTGGTCCCATATATATGAAGATGAATGAATGAATGAATTAGATGAGTGGAGTAGGCATCAAGGCGCCAAAATTTCCTTTGGAAAGTTGGATGAAGGCATCGATCCTCGAAAGCTTTGGCGAGAAGGAGGCATCAGGCGGGGGAGAGGCTCTAAAGGATTGGGCGACTGCTTGGGTTCTGGGCGGGGCGCCGGTGCGGCGATTAATAGCTGCGTTTCCATAGCCCCGTTCTGCGAAATGCACCGAGGCCTTTGGGGAACACAAACACGTCTCCTTCTCAAGCGTTTTCTTTGAACAATTTATTGGCAGCCCGGTGGTGACTCAGGCAGGCGAGAAGTACACCCTACATGACCATGAATTTCGTGGCCCGAGGATAGTGTGAGGGGATTAATGCCGCGAATGAGTGAAATCAATGTCAGAACCATGGAAATTCCCAGGTGTTTAAGCCTGAGATACGCATTGATAGCTGTACGTTACGTTGGATCCTAACATGTCAGGTTTGGTATCCCCTATGATATATAGGCCCCGAACACGAAGTCATTTGCCGTAACCATTCTTGCATATCTACACGGGAACCCGTTCATTAAACTGCAATCACGAAATTAAAATAAACATGATCAGATTATATTATTCACATCGCATGAATTAACGAAACCATGACAACATACATATATATTATTTTATTTGCAAACACATGATCATCTCAGGCTTCCGTCTCATTATTACATACCTCCACTCGTCTTATCCCATTCCCACAAACGTCTTGTAAAGGATACGCATACTGCACTTCATCTTTCATCTTATATTGACCTACAAGCGCTAAAACAGAAAGGATTTCATGAAAGTCTTGAATTGTGTTGAGTACTTGGCTGACTACTATTATTCGATTCGATTCAAGTAGGGTGAAGTATATGCTCCTCTCAAATTTGATCTGAGGATGAGATGATATGATAGTTGGAGTTTGATGAAATATGAAGAGCATTCTTCCTTTTTGTAACAACAACCCAACAACTTCAATTTGTGATGGACCTAGTCCAACTATGCTTGGACGCGGTTGTGTGTTCGAAATTAAAATTGAGAAAGACGAATTCACGGTCATAGTGTTGTCATTGGCTACCCAATCCCGTCTGCCACATATATATGACGGTGTCCTCATTGATTACGGATTTGCGTCTCAACCAAGATTAGATTTAAGTCTCTCAACGTTGAAGGCTTGTCAACAATTTCGTGACTTGGTCACTCTTGTCTACTCGTTTACATTTTCCATAAAACTTGCTCACTCTCTCTGATTTTTATATTTTTCTTTAATTTGTTAAACATAATAGCATAGTTAAAAAAATATTTTTCCTATTAAGATTTCAAATTTTTATTCTAGCCATTTTTTAATAAAATTTACTTAATTAATTTATATAACTTAAATTAATAGTTTTCTAATCAAATATGTGTTATGCACAATAAATTTTATTTAAAATTTTAGTTTTAATAACTTTGAGAAAAAAATTTACAATTTTTTTTTAACTTTCTCAATTCTATTGTATTATTTTAAAAATGGATGCATTTAAGTATAGAAAATTCATATAGGATTAAAATAATTGACTTAGACATGTTTGGTTTATAAAAATATAAACTATAATTAATAATGATTAACAAAGAATAGTAGTAGATATCTACTTAATTATTATTATTAATTGGTGTACAAAAATTAATGCAATTGTAGTATCTACTTAATTATTATTATTAATTGGTGTATGAGAACCCCTTGTTTGACTACTAAGTCTACCAAGGCATATACATAAGGCATACATACTCTACTTTTGAACATGTGACCTCTTCGGAAGAAACACATGCTCTTAACCATTAGGCCCATAATGATTAACAATAATGAATGCAATGTAGAGTGGCGAGATATTTTGAAAATTAAGTCAAGGTGAGTAAAGAAGGTACAATTCAAGAAGGAAGGTTCTTTTCATCTTCAAAGCTTAGTAGAAGATGCAGATTCAAGAGAAGGAAGGTTATTTTCATCTTCAAAGCTCCTATTGTTGCAAAGGTGACAAAATATTTCATCCCATGGTGTTTTCCTAAGTGACCAACACTAGATTTCCACTTTATGAACCTTAATAGAATCGTTCCTATTTTACCGATTTTTATTTAATTCTTAAATTAGTCAAAAAGAGAGATAATTTTGATCACAATAATCCACTCCTTGGTCTAACATCTCATAAATTTCTTGCTCACATTGTTTATGGTTTTGAAAATTGCATGGAATGGGGGAAGTTGTTGTTACTTTTATGATTTCCACTCCTTGCAGTAGAGTAAACTCTAATTTAATGAGAAGCACAATGACAATGCAACAAATAGTGATTCATTGAAGGATTCAGAAGATATTTGATATTAGCTTGCATTACAATGACACGTGTTTATGTTGTAGCTATTGCAACTATTTATAAGATCTAAATACTTCTTATTCATGGAGGTGATTGAGTGATTATGTGAACCATCATTCAACAATGATGCATAGAAACTTGTCATTTTTACATAAGGAAGATTTATAATCTAACACCACTCTCTTAAAACTTACACTTTATCCAAGTATATCTAACACCCTCATAGACATTATCCAAGTTTCCCATCATCATTGGACACCATTATCACATGAAATATCTCATAGCCCTCATAAAACGGTATAGTCTCCTATATATTATCCGATTTAAACATCATTGGACATCGTTAGCATGTGTAATTTTCCTGCCACCTCATAAAGTTTTGATGCCAAACATCCGGATCATAAATACCTTAAACGATTGGAAAACAATACTCGTGCATCTCTTAGAACCCCAACTGAGGAATTGTAAACTTCTCTAATCATAGCGTCCTAAACTGCAGTAAACAAATTATCTCTCTTGCCCTACATCCCTCCATATCTTCAAAGTGCGGGCTCTTCAAGTTTTTATAGCTTAGGTTTTTAAATATCTATATTTGGCCAACTTTGTTCCACTTGTTTAGGTTGTTGGAGAAAATTATCACTCTCATCAAACGAAGCCTAATAACATCTCTTACTGTTAAAACATCTAAATCCAATTCAATGACACTCGTGGCCAGATTTGCATTGATTTTAGATTACAATCAATCTCCATGTTCTGACACATAAGTTCATTGAAATAGTGGACATGGTTAAATTTGCATGTATATTATCTCTTTTCTCCCATGTTATCTCAAAATTATCTCTACCAAAAATACATCTTATACGTAAACATTTCTCCTCTCACTAGCTATTCTCAACCTCCTAAGAGCTCATGAAAGGCTATGTCTTCTTGCATTTTATTTGAACTTCTAAATAGAATTCCTCACTAATTGACCTTCAAGTCACATAAGCTGGTATCTCTTACTATGGTCTTCACTTTAAATGTACCCACTTCTATAGCTAATAGAGAAACATCAAATGGATTTTCTATAGATAATATAGAAACATCAAATGTCCCATCTTACATAAAAATTCAAAACACTTTTCTAACTAACAAAGTTATCCCTCTATTTGAAAGAAATTGAGACAATAGTTCGTTCATTAGTTATCATCACCACATTTCGTCCAAGAGTGTGAGCATCCTTTGTGACCCGAATCAGCGAGTCATTAAAGCAGGCTTGTAATAACAACATTGTTGATGGTAGATCCCAAATAAGATTTACCTATCTTCTTTGTTTTAGGCGAAATATAAACTCCATCTATCTCCTTCTATTTAGTCAAAAGCATTGAAAAACTTTCCTCCATGCTTAAATATGGATAACCTTTAAATTTCATTGCCTCACTTAACGTTCTAGAAACTCTTTGGAGATGTGTCTATCACCATCCTTGCCTCTAAGCTAGCACTCCCACTTGCACTCAATATCATCACCACAATTGGGCACCGCTGGTACCTACACCTCGATACGGATGGATGAAGTGCCGACATGATTGGGAGAGAATCCATAATCCATGTGGCATGAGGACAATGTTTTCACTTCAATGAGAGAACTTAAGCCACCAGGCGAGAATTTCCTTTCCATGAGGAACCATGGGATTACTTGGTGCTCGAGAAGATATTTTGAGAACATTTCCTTAGGGTTCATGTATGCTTGTAGGCCATGAGACAAATTTCTTTGTGATTGGGGGGCGAAGTTCTATCGGCCACATTACATTTGTGTTGTCTGCCTTTACCTAGAGTTACGAAATATTATTTATTTTGTGTCGATGAAGTCTCTATGAATGGATGGAGGAATAGTGATTTATGGGTACCTCATCAGAATCCTTTCTCCCAATTTGAGAAAATGGATGTAACCTATAGTGATATATTGGAATTCATGGAATCCCACTCACCAACTATGATCTTTACAAATAATTTGGAATATACTTTCACGTAGTGGCGGTTAAATGTCTTCCTTTGATGGGAACTAATGTGTAAAGAGATAAGAACATAGTGTAGATGTATGGAGGCACAATAATAATGTAATGAAGAATAGATTAATAAGATAAATTAGAAGAATATGTTGATATTAACTTTAATGTGATAATATAATAGATTTCTCTTTATAGGATAGTAAATTATTATAAAATTTAAATATTCTTTATTATTAAAGAATTGGTTAAGTGATTTCATTAACTATCATTCAACTACAATTATTGTTTAAACAACTATTATTATTATATTAACGATTAATAATTATATTTTAATAACTGCACATTAAATTAATAACCATTATGATTAAACTTTTTTAGCATCATTTATATTTATTTAAAAAAGTAGCACTTCATTATAAATTAAATGGTTGATAAACTAGTATAGAGATAATCACGATTAAAAAAACCATAAAAATTGACATCATTTGTAAATCTTTAAAAAACTAGCACATCCAAATAAATTAAATGGTTGATAAGCATTGCTTTCGATATAATTTTAAGTGTATAAGTTAAAACGATTATACTTTATTCGGAAGAATTAGTCTAAGGTTGTAGTTTGAAATTCATTGTAAAATGTTAGATTTATAAAGAAAAAAATAGAATGGAGAGGATCTATGGCGGGAACAGGTGATGAAAATTTTCCAAATAATAGGGGAAATAGATGGCCATTTATCTGAGTGTCTCAAAATACCCTTAAATATGGATATGATACCTATAATTTTCTTAAACGGCATGAAAAGTACAGCATGGTTTTATATATTGGGAGTTAAAGCCATCTCTTGATTGGTGTATGGTGTATATCATCATAGGACCTATCATGGGATTTGATTTATCGGTATTCCACTTAGACATATTTTTTAGATAGTTGTATTTATGGTGTTCATGAGGGGAAATATTATGCAAGGGTTTGCAGTGTCTTCTATATATTATGTTCATATATGGCGCATATTGGAGGATATAGTAATAATCAATTATTTTCCTTTTATGGGAGGGGTTATGTGGTTTCGTGTTTGACAATGTCCTCTTATAGTCTTTTGTATTGTAAATGGATGGATGGTTTTATTAGATTCCACAAAGAATATCAGTTCTATTTATGTAGAAAAAAGGCAAGATTTTAAAGAGAATACAGGCAGACGGAAATACTATTTTGGAAAACTATGCCCCAAAATAGCCAATTAGCGAATATTTTCTACTTAGAGATATCCTAGTATGAAGAAAGGTTCCAATGTTGGGATGTTGGACTTCGTAGGTAATAGCAGGTATGGTGCTAAACCAATAGTTTGTTGCCATATTTTCTCGCACTAATCACCTATGGCATTATCCTTCCTACTATAATGGATGCACTTACCATGAAAATGTTTTCTTAATGCTAGTTAGAGCTTCTATGGAATAATATACATATACTTGCATTTTTATCCATATCAACATTAACAAGGGTCTTGCCCCAAACATGTACGTGAATTGGAAAATATTTCAATGCATTAATGTCGTAGATTAAGAGAACATAGATTTTCCTTATTGAATATGTCATCTACGGTGCATGTACCCAGGCTAGTTGTTTGCATGGTTGCGGTCATCATACCATGAAAAAAGAGACAAAATCAAAATGCCAAATACGTACAACCCCAATTCAACCTGTTTAAATCCTTGTCTTAGGAAATTAAAAGAGCCCAAACATCTACCTTCAACATTGTATAATAGCGTACAACTTACGGAATAATAATACGATCCATGATAGGAGGATTTTAAAGGATGTGACCCTTTTAGAAACCAATTTCTAGTGAGAATTTGAAGGTATCAGCCCTTTCTCGCCTCTATACTGAGTGCGATGGCCTCACATAGTTGTTGTGTATTCCATACCTCTATTAAACCCCTTTTCGAAGCTCGACCATTTGTTTCCTTTTTATAATAGTGTAGTAAGTACTACACCTATAAGTGTGAAAGCCCCATTGTCTTGTCGTCCTTAGGCTCCTCTTCATCTCCTTGTGATTGTGCATTATAATGATGTGCTCCATGATCCCGGGCTGGGTCACCACTGCAATCACAAAAAAACATTCGAGACTTGAAGCTTCTCGAGTTGTCCCTCTTGTATTTTCTATATCAACATTAACAAGGGTCTTGCCCCAAACATGTATGTGAATTGGAAAATATTTCAATGCAATGTCTTGGAATTAAGAGAACGTAGATTTTCCTTATTGAATATGTCATCTACGATTGCATGTGCGAGCTAGTTGTTTGCATGGTTGCGATCATCATCCCATGAAAAAGAAACAACATCAAAATGAAAATTCATATGAAGAGGCCCAACTCGGCCATTTTGCTTAAATCCTTGGCTTGGAAATCGAAAGTGCCCAAACATCTACCTTCAGCAACGTATAATAACGTACAACTTACGGAATAATATAGTCACATTGGGAGGTTACAGGATGTGACCTTTTAGAAACCAATTTCCCGGTGAGAAGAGGAAATTTGAGGTATCAACCTTTTATCTATATTCAAAAATTGATGGCCTCCACCTTACTGTTACAATAACACCATACCTCTATCAAATCCATTTTCGAAGCTTGGCCATTTGTTTCATTTTATAATAGTGTCCTAAATCTACTATAGTCTGAAAGCCCCATCTCGTCGTTCTTAGGCTCCTCTTCATTCTCCTTGTGATCGCGCCTTATAATGATGTGCTCCATGATCCGGGGCTCAATACCTTACTTTAAATCACAAAAAAAACATTCGAACTTGAAGCTTCTCTAGGTTGTCCCTCTTGTATTGTCTCGATGTTGATTGGTCCATTGGCTTCTACATCTGCTTCCCACATATGTTGTTTACAAGGCTTGATTCCATTGATACCCAACTCACTATTGATCTCAAACTCTTCCCATCAGGTTTGCCCCCACTCGACTCCACATAATACTCCACACAATCTCTGACCTCCTATTGATTGGTTGGGATCGCTTATGTTGGCCCCAATCGGCTCGCATATTCTTGTTAAGTGCTCCTCTTCTCCTTAAAGGATAGTGCCTATCTTGGCGTTGTCGGAGTTCTATCTCCAGATGCTATCAAGTGATGGAATTCCGTTGGGACCTAAAAAAAAAAAATAAGTGTTGGGATTCTCCTTTGTATTTGAGCTTCATACATATTCTATCTTACTCATCCTTTTGTTTGATCTTGGTCCTTCTAAAATCCTCGGCTCTTCTTCTTAGAATATTGTTAACACTAATATGATTCGATTCTTCCTCAATATATTAAGATCACCATGCTTCCGGTGCACTACTCTAATCGCTTTAGTTGCATGGCTCTACTTTGGGCATTCAATTCCTCCGTATTTAATTTTTTCTTGAACATTGTCCCTCCTAAGATTTAAACAATCTACGGCCTCTTGCATACTTTTGACAATACCTAATCTTGGTGCAATTCCACACGAGCTTCGATTCACACATAGGTAACTTTTGTATATATTGAATTCGTCATAATACACGGAGAATCAACTTTGTATTATAAGAATACTTTGAGGTGACCATAAGCCAGGAGCACACAAATCAAACATTAGCATTAAGAAATATTTCCTCTATCTATATTTATCCATAAATACTACACATAGGCATACTGTCTAGATTTACATTACGTGGCCCTTTCATTGAAACCATACTTATCCTCAAGCCTCTTAATGATTCTCTCTCTTTCCCACATGATTATTTGAGAAACATATTTATAAATAAATATTTTGAACCATGTCTGGTTCATATCCACAAAATCCTCTCACCTAAAACCCCTATTCACAAGTTCTACATCCATAAATAATTAATATAAATTCCCTCATCTCTCTCTAAATATCTTTAAATATATCAGGATCTATCTCTGAAAGATAGATCTGAATTCTGATATTCCTCATTTTAATCAATTATCTACATTTCTCATGAGAACATATGAAAATGTATTAGATAAATTATTGCACTCAATTAGGGAACCAAATGCCTTGGTGGTGTCATTTTCTAGTGGAAAAGTGTTTTGATTTGGAAGTAAGATGCTCTTGCATCACCATTGATGAAAAATATCATAGTTTCTGACCAAGTGTGTATTGTTGGAAGTCCTCTTGAATCAAGATTATAGTTTGTAGATGGTCTCTTTCCTTGTTGCGATGATGTTGTTATGCTTCTTCTTGTTCTCCCGGAGTTTCCATATTTTGTGTTTTGTTTCCAACTTTCTCTATTGATGCATAGTTATTTTCTTTGCTCCTCCTTGCTATGTATCCTCTTCCTCCTATTATTTTCATTCTTTTGGATGGTTTTTCCATTAATACACACTTATCATTACTCACAAAATTTCTTCCTTTGGCTACATTTCATTGCTTATACTCCTTCCCTATATTGTTGCACATCCTCTATTTTCACGAGAGTTATAAAATATTATCAATTAGTTATTCATCTCCCATCGTTCAACCTTTGTAGTCCTTCCCTCCTTTGTTTAGCATTTCCTTTGTCTTTCGGCTCTCTTGTCTTTGCAATCGAATGTGAATTCGTTGGTTCTCGATTATACGTTTGAGAATGTGTAGATATTTCCAATTGGCTACAAAATATAAATACTTCTCATTCATGGAGGATATTGAAGGAAGAGGTGATTATATCATCCCTTCGTCCTGGACGTGCCCATCAACTCATCATTATTACCCAAAAGGAGATTTATAATCTAACACATTCTCTTAAGAATTACACTAATAAAAAGGGCACTTACACATTAACACAATTAAAAATAGAACCAAACATTCTCCAAAAACTTAGCTTGAAACAATGTTTGGTTGGTAAGTCCTTAAATGTTTCCCCCTATTGCAACGAGCAGAGTATAGTCTCATAGACGTTATCCAAATTCCCAACATCGTTGGACGTCATTATCAAGTGAAATGTATCATAATCCTCATAAAATTGTACATTATATGATATTATCGAAGTTTCCCAACATCATTATTGGACGTCATTAGCTTGTGAAGTGTCTCATAACCCCCATAAAGTTACGATGTCTAACTTCCATATACCACATACCATAAACGGAAATTTGGACAACAATAACCATATGCGTGTCTTAGAAACCTAGTGAGGTGTATTACTCCTAATCTCGCGTCCTAAATTTTTAAACAGTATCTATCTTCCCTTACTTCCCTCCATCTATCTCTTCATTCTTCATTGTGAATTTACAATTGCTTGTTTTGACATATCTATAATCGAACATGTATTCCTTGTTCCAGTTATTCAGGCCAAGTAGTAAACTCTCATCAAATGATACTAATAGCTTTTTCTTATCAACAAACACTTCTTAAATCAAAATAGTGAACCTAGTGACCGTTGCATTGATTTGATACTTACAATCAATCTCTAGGTTCCCTTCCCCCATAAATATTGAAACGTTGGACATGGTTGAAATTGCAGTCTATCTTTACTTTTCTCCTGTGTTATGTCAACATTATCTCTCCCAAAACTAAATTTAATTTGTAAACATTCCTCCTATGACTAGTTATTTTGGGCTTCCCAAAGGCCCTTGCAAGGCTCCAGAGATATTTCTTGCGTTTTCTTTTGAATTTCTAAATAAAATGACACACTAAATGGCCATTAAAGTCACTAAATGGGCATCTCATACTATGGACTTAACTTTAATACTTTAATTTTTATAGTTAATGAAAGCTTAATCAAATAGTTTCTCTATAGATAATAGAGAAACATCAAATGTCCCTTACATGAAAAAATAGAAACCTTTTTCAAACCAACAAAGTTTTGCTTCTTGTACATAGTAATTGCAATTGTTGATTGGATAGTGGTATTCTCATCTCGTGCAATACAGATGAATGAGGTTGACTCTAAGTCATTGAAATAGTAATTGTAATAGAAAAATTCTTTGATACATCCCAAATAATATTTACCTATCTTCTCAATTTTAGGAAGAAATATAAAATTAATCTATCTTCTTCAAGACTATTGGCGAATCCATGCAATATATCAACATACATGGATCATTTTACACTAGAAAAGAATAACATCCAAAATACTTGCCTTGCAAACCATGCACCAAACATCAACATACATGGACACATATATAGTAAGTCATTTCTCAGAATGATACTAAATTTACTCCAATTATTTGAACATCATTCGGTTATTTATTCATTTATTTTATCTACTACTATGTTTTGCATGTGGTGTGGTTGAGATTGTCCAACCACTTATTTATTTATATCTACTACTATGTTTTTCATGTGGTGTGGTTGAGATTATCCAACCACTTTATGTCGTGGGACTTATTACATTTTTAAAGATTGCATTGCTATTCAAAAGTATGTTGCTAGTGCTAATGTTTTAATATTGATATAGGAATTATCATATTTTATTTTAAAATTTTTAGGAATAATTATAATTGAAAACATGGAATATATTAAAAATAGGTGAAAAATTTAAGGGCTCATCATAAATTATTACTTAAGATTATTCTTTAAATTGGAATCCCCTTTTCTAATCTAGTTTTCTCATTCTATATTCATTCCTTAATTATATGCTACTTTTGAAATAATATAATATACCTATATCTAAATTTATATTGTTGAAAATGTGAGTGATGTTTATATGCATATTTTGAAATAACATAATACCTATATCTATATTTATCTAGTGTTTATCTTGTTAAGAATAGTAAGGTGATGTTTATATGTATATTTTGAAATAATATAATACAACATAGTACCTGTATGTATATTTATCTAGTGTTTATCTTGTTAAAAATAGTAAGGTGATGTTTCTATGTATATTTTGAAATAATATAATAACTATACCTATATTATTTGGGTTTTATCTTGTTAAAAATAATATGGGTGATATTTATATATATTTTGAAATAATATAATATACCCATATCTATATTTATATGGTGTTTATCTTATTAAATAATAAGGTGATGTTTATATGTATATTTATGTGGTTAAAAATAGCATAATATATTTATATGTATATTTATGTGGTTAAAAATAGCATAGTAATATCTATTTATTTTAAAGAACTTGTATCCCTTTTTATGTTCAAATACAGATTATTATCTTTTTTTATCATTTCAAATACAAAAGCTAAATTTGAATCTCTTTTTTTATCATTTTAAATACAAGATACAACTTCATATGTTTTTTTTGAAAATTAATTAAAAGTCAAAATTTAATTTTAACATTCAAATACAAATCAAAAATCTGATGAAATAAAAAAATTATTCAGGCCTATTTTGAAATAAATTCCTTTCGATTGATTATGCTTATCGTGTTCCTTTGGGCTAAATTTAATGACGCGGATTGCTTATAACTAGAATAGACTACACAATGAATGAGTCATTTTAGTCTTTATAATGCACTACCAAATATCATTTCACACTACCAAATGAACATCAGTACTGAGATGATAATAACAAAATTTCCTTTTCTGGCTCGAGACATTAAATGATATGATTGTTCGTTTAATTCAAAATCAAATATATATACTTTATTTTGTGCGAGACTCCATCAATTCGGTGATAGCTATTAGGCCATCCAGTTGTATCAATTCAACGAGAAAACGAAGGTGTAAATGATCATAACATAAAAATTTCAAACACCCATGTTGATGTAAATGTAAAAGTTTGCCTAAAAATCCCATATTAATGTAAAATTTTGCTTAAAAATATCAAACGGACACCCATATTAATGTAAAATTTGCTTGCTTAAAAATCTCAAACAAACACCCATATTGATGTAAAATTTTCCTTTATTGCATATAGAAGAGCCACGACTCTGCAAGTGAGGGAAATAGAGGTTTTATTTATTAATTTAGTTGGTCTCATAGATGATGAATGAATTAAATTAGATGAATGGGTAGACATCAAGCTGTAAATTCCCTTTGGAGAAGTTGGACAAGGGAGGCATCGATCTCGAAAGCTTTGACGAAAGAGTATAGGCAGGGGAGGAAACCAAGCAAGGATTGGGCGGCTGTTGAGTTCTTGGATTCGCTGCTCGGTGCAGAGATAGCCTTTAACGTTGCCATAGCACGTTCGCGGAAATGCACACCGGACACAGGGAACACGAACAATCTCACTTCTCAAGCGTTTTCGTTCTTCGTCAATGGTGGTGATAAAGCTGGTAAGAGTACCTTTAAGGCCACCAAAGATTGCAGTACAGCGAGGATGAGTGTGAGGGGATTAAGTGAGAGGAGCGGAGAGAAATCAATGCGAGCCATGGAGTTAAAGGTGTTAAGCACGGAATGCATTACATTAGTACTGATTACGTTGGATCCCAACGTATTCTTGGTATCCCACATAATATCTAGGCCCCCGAACATGAAGTCATTTGTAGTTGTTTGAAAAATATTAAGTCACACCCGACCTTGGGCAGGAAGAAAATAGTACAAAGGTAGTAGGAGGGGAATGTTGAGTGCACATCACTCTTGTATTTAAGAAGAATGGGAAATCTATAAGGATGAATTGTCACAGTGTTTATGACCATGATTTCAGGAAAGTGCTGGTGTTGGTGATGGGCGGAGCCATTCTATAGAAGAACGTTGATTTTCATGGAAATCGTTACGGAGGAAGATATTAAAAACGATCATTTCGGGCGTTTAAAGCCCTCTTAATGGATGAATGAAGTTTGATTAAAACATGCGGAAGTCCTTTTATTTATGAATTGGTGGGACAAGTGGTCCCCACCATTTATATGCTAATCGGAATCGCAAATTTATTTTGAATAGAGTCTTGTTGTTGATGGGGGATTTTAAGTGCGATGCGATCAAATCGCAATTGCAAATCGCAATAACAAACATGTTACATGAAACAAATGTCTTGCGGATGTGGTAATGTTCCATAATTAGAACGGTTAATATATATATATATATATATATATATATATATATATATAATACAACCAAACTTTAATATATAATCGCCCTCCCGCACTGTTAGAAACTGGTAGGTCCACTTGACCACATGGCGAAGAATTAATGGAATCGCAAAGCTAAAATCGCAAGGTTTGATCGGTCTCTTTTAGTATACTCGATCGAAGGCGGGCCACAGTCCGGTTATACATACCACGAGTTTTATTTGCCGATTTCATCGGGATCCCCGGTCGCAATTGTCAGAAGGTTTCATCATTTTGGGCACGATCGCACATGTTATTACTGGACCCGATCCGGCTTATACAACGGATTTAATATCGGTCCATCGCATCCGTTTTCCAATCGGTGATCGGAAATTTTGTTATGGCGGGTTTGGTTAAGCGCGGAGTCGATGAAGTTTATGAAGAGGAGTTAATAAAGTCCATCGCGTCCGGGTCCTTAATTCTGTCAAGTGAGGTTATATGTTTTTGTTGAAGTTTCGGACCCGATGCCATTTATATGTAGGATTTAAAATGGTCCATCACATCCGCTTCTCAGCGCAATGAGATTTCGGTTGTTGGAAAATATTTGTTTTGCGGAATTGTGATTGCGATGTGGTCCCTACAGCTTATTACTTGTTATATTTGTTTTATGTAGACTTTGGTTAAAAGTTTTTTTATGTAATGTTTTAATATATGCACGACATATAAAATAGAAAAAGTCCCGCGAGCACGTATGGCGATGTTGTATTGTTTTGGTTTTGTTTTTTTCGCACAGCGTGGAAAAAGAAATACACAACAATGTGATCTTTTATAAAGGATAGAGTATTTCTATTTGAAGAACATAGAGTTATTTTTGGCAGCGTGACTAATGAATGTTAAACTTTGTTATCCCTCCTGTTAAAGAGAAGATTTATCACTCAGTTTTTAAGTAATAAAGTTAACATTTGTGAGCATTCCATGTCACAATCAATTCCATTCTCTGTGTTTAGGAGGGAGTTTACTCTCTCCATTTGGAGATTCTCAATATCCCAACATGGTATCAAAGCTAGTTTAGGCTCTTTGAATGTTTCAAAAGAAGCTGAAGAAGAACTGCAAGCATTTCTCCAAACAAGAAAGCTATGAAAATTAAAAATTGAGTATTTCTAAGAATATCTTGAAGTTAACATTTTGTTTCAAAAGTTGGTTAAGAAAATGGTGGTCTAAACACTGCAGTCAGTTGCAAATGTTCATCTTCCACAATTAATGAAAGAACTATGATTATTGATACATTGTGAAACCCTCATTTGTCTCTAGGCTGTAAGTTTATGTAGATGAGTTTCTTCAGTTGAAAACATTGTGACTTCATCCCTTAACCAAGCGAGAGAAGGACTGTTAGAGAAAGACAAGGAAGAAAGATGCTAAAGCTCTCTTCTTATTGTATCAAGCGATGTTAAATGAGAGTGTGTTTCCAAGGATAGCAACGGCCCGGAGATCAGTGCATGGGCTTCCCCAGAAAAGCAGCCTATCCAAAAAGGTATGAAGAAAGTTGAAATGACAAAAATTCGATTCTTGAGAAGAGATTTTGACTCTTTGCATGAAAAAAATCAGATAATGTAGACACATTTTTTACACATGCGATTGGGATTGTAAATCGAGATAAGATCCCATGGAGAAACTCTTGAAGAGAAGGATTGTGAGGTAACTTTTGAGGAGCTTACCCTCAAAGTTTGATGTTATTGTACCACCATAGAAGAGACAAAATATCTCTCCGGAGTTCACATTGGATGAGCCATGCCTCCTTTGTTAACTCATGAATAGAGATTGAGCGGTGCTCATCTTCAGGCATGCCTTCAAGACCCGGATGCCTTTGGGAAGAGGAAGAGGTAAAGGAAAAGGAAGAGGAAGAGGTAGAAGCCCCGAACAAAGGTGGAAGGAATAGCCCTTTATCCACATGGAAGGAGCAACGAGTCAAAGTCGAGCCATAGCCAGTACAGCGACTGACAAGGTGGACATCAGCACTAGCATGCTCATGGACAAAGGTATGACAAATCCAATATCAATGTCATTATTGCAAGAAATGGCTATGCCAATGAATGTAGAAAGAAGCAATGGCTAGAAAAATATCAGAAAAAATTCTAATGTAGAAAAAGAGAAAATAGCAAGTATTTGTTAGCTTGTAATGCCTTTGGTAGAAGATGATGTTTTGGCTCTTAGATTAGGTCACAGTAATCACATGGTGGAAAAAAAAGCAAATTTTCCAATCTAGATGAAGAAGTTAAATGCAGACTGACCACAGACTGATACTAAAATCTAAGCGTAAGAAAAGCGAGTAGTATTGAACAAGAAATGGTGAGCGAGAGAGAATTTGTTCTTGATGTGTTATGTTCAGTGCGAAATGTAATCTTTTGAGTGTTGGGTAGCTCATAAACAAAGGTTACAATGTAATATTCAAAGATGATGTGTGCACCATAAAGTATGTTCCTCAATAAACGTCATTACTAAAATTCAGTAGTAGTAATAGAATATTTCCTCTCAAGAAGCTCAGCGACTTGAAGGGAAAAGGGAAAGAATAGTAGGCGTAACACAAGAAGCCTTTCGAAGGAAGAGAAAGATAGAAAGCGATTTATAGCTTTGAGATTTGGACATCTCAATTTTGGAGGATTAAATTTGCGCACGGAGAAAGGAATGGTGGGGTTTACCATTGATTGAGAAGCTGACGACCTATGTGAAGGTTGCATCTTGGGAAAGCAACACGGAGAAGATTTTCCTTCGGGGAAAAGCATAAGGGTGAAAGCACCTTTAGAGATCATTCCTCCGGACTTATATGGGCCGATGAAAATGACATTGATTTAGGTAACCTTGTACCACCTTCATAGATGATTTCACAAGAAAAGTGGCTAGGTTTTATTTCCCTAAAATGTCAGTGAAGTCTTTCGAGAAATTGCCCATTTTAAAGCTCTTGTAGAAAAGAAAGCAGTATTCCATTAAAGTCTGAGCGTCGAGAATACATGTCAAAGGAATTTTTGTGCTTTTGCGAGAGAGAGCGACATACACAAGCGAGTTTACCACAAGGTACATGCCGCAACGAATACAGATTCAGAAAATCAAAATTATAAATGAAATGGTGAGAAGTATCACTAAAACAAAACCTTTCGAATGATGTTCAGGCGGAAAGCGGAAAGCGCAGTGTGTATATTTTAAATAGATGCCCCACAAAGGCATGATGAAACAAAGTTCGGAAGAAGCGTGGAGTGGCGAAGAAGGAGTCACCCACATGAGAGTTTTTGGATGTGTAGCATATGTACACATTTATTCAGACAAGTTGGTAAGAAGTTGGATAGTAAGGGGAAAGTGCATTTCCTTGGATATTGTGAGGATTCCAAAGGATACGGATTGTATAACCCATCCACAAAGTTTGCTGATGTGAGAGATGTGCAATTTATTGAAGAGGAAGCATGGGATGGAAGCATTGAGAAAACAATTAATGTTAAAAATTGTTTATCTCATGATGAAGATGAAGGAGATGTGGTTGAAATTAACAACCCATCCTTTGCACAACCTCGATGCTTGTAAGGGCTTGACAAGGACACCTCAATGGCTGAGCACGCAGAAGAAGCCGAGTGCTTCATCAGCATGTCTACACCAAGTGAGCAGGAGACAAAGTTTCGAAGCATTAGGGAGATTTATGAGAAAGATGCAAATGAAGGTATGAATTCCCTATTTTCTTTGTATTTTCAAGTTGATGATCCTCTTCATTTCAAGATCTTTTATTAAAGATAGAAAATGGATAGAAATTATGCTAGATGATAATTAAAGCCATAGAGAAGAACAAAACATGGGAGTTGGTTGATCTACCCGGAGAAGGTAAAGAAGTCATTGGAGTTAAATGGAGTCATAAGACCAAAGAAATCTTGAAGGAAAGATAGAGACCGCGAGGCGGACTTGTTGTCAAAGGATATAAGCAGAAGCATGGGATTGATTATGAAGAAAATTTTGCACGATTTAGAATGAAGTGGTGGGAAACAGTGTTATTCTGCTTGACACAAAACAAATGGAAAATATACGAGATGGATGTAAAATCTGCATTTTTAAATGGAGTTTTAATGGAATAGGTATATGTGGAACAACCTCTAGGATATGAGAAGAAAGGCCAAGAGCATAAAGGTCACATGATGAAAGCTCTTTATGGGGGTGAAGCAAGCACCAAACGCATTCTGATGGATAAGACTCAGATCTCTTGGAAAGCATATTTAGAAAAGTGTGAGGAGAACCCACCCTCTACATCGAAAAGGATGGAAAAATGTTGATTGTTGTTTTATATGTTGATGATCTAATATTTACGAGGGTAATGATGATTACCTTATTGAGAATTTTAAAGCAGTCATGAAGAAGAATTTGAAATGATGACATGGGTTTGTTGAGATACTTCTTAGGAATAGAAGTAGAACAAAGTGAAAAAGGAATTTCACACATTTCTCTGACAAATGTGAATCGAGTTTTAGAAAGATTTAATATCGAGGAGTGCAAAGCTACAATTACTCCCACGGTAATGGGATTGAAGTTGAGTAAAGATGACGACGGCAAGGACTTTGATCCAAGTTGTATAAAAGCATAGTTGGCGACCTCATGTATTTGGCTTGCCAACTAGGCCGGATATTATACATCTTTGATAGTTTAATTTCAGTTATGAAGAGGCAAAACACATTGTGCTTGACAAAGAAAATTCGAGGTATGTGAAAAAGGAACTAAGAATTTGGTATTTTATATACTATGAAAATTAAATTAGTTGGATACCTTGACGATGATTGAGACACGGAAGTGTAGATGATGGGAAGAGCACTTCAGTTATTTTTTCATATGAGTTTGCTGAGGCCATTTTCATGGGCTTCTAAGAAATAACTAAGCCCAACGTATGGTAGGCAGGATATGTGGCAGCTCAATAGAGCGTGTGTCAAGAAATTTAGATGAGAAGGATGTTGACAATTTTATACAAGAACAAGTAAAGGAACGGTGATTTATTGTGACAATAGCTCAACTATTGCATTGCAAAAATTAGTATTTCCCCAAAGCAAGCCTGTGGATACAAAGTTTATTATGTGGAAAATTCATTGTCAATGGTGAAATTGTTTTACAACATATGTGAAGGAAAATATGGATATTTTAACAATAGCATTAGAGGCGAAGACATTTAAATTTTTAAGAAAATTTCTTGGGTATGTTTGTTGATAACCGAAGCTGACATTCAGAGAGTGTTAAATATTAAAGTCACACAAATGTAGGCGGGGAAGAAAATAGTACAAAGGAAACGGGAGCGGAATGTTGAGTGCACAAAACTCTTGTATTTAGGAAGAATGGGGAAATGCAGGATGAATTTAATCTCTGATGAAACATGACTAATGAAATTCTGCAAAGGATAAGTTAATTTGGTGATGGGCGGAGGCATTCTACAAAAGGCGAGGATTTTCCGTGAGTCATTCTACGGAGGAGCATAGATATTAAAAACGATCTTGAAGTTGGCCTCATAACTGGATAGATGAGGTTGGTTAAAACCAGAAGTGTATGGCCTTCTGAATTGGAGGGACAAGTGGTTCCCCACCATTTATATGTGATCGAATCGCAAAGTTATTTTGAAGAAGTGTCTTGTTGATGAGGAGTTACGCGATGCGATGCGATCCAAATCGCAATAACAAACATGTTACATGAAACAAATGTCTGCAGAGATGTGTCTTATAGTGAAAACGGTTGTATATATATATAATACAACCAAACTTTAACATATAATCATCCTCCACATGGTAGGGCCGTGGGTCCACTTGACCACGTGGCGAGACTTAATATTCCCACTTAAGCTCAAATCGAAAGGTTTGATCGGAGGGCTTTTGAGAAATATGCTCCGATCGAAGGCCGAGACCCGATCCCCGATTCGCCATACCACGGTTGTTGCCAATCGCATCAGGATCACGATCGCAATCGGAAGGTTTAATGTTTTGGGCACGATCGCACATGTTATGTGCCGGCCCGATCCCGGCTTATTACAACGGATTTAATATCGGTCCATCACATCCGTTTGCCAATCGGCGATCGGAAATTTTGTTAGGCGGTTTCGTTATTACGGTTGGAATGGGTATGAAGAGGGTCAATAAAATCCATGCAACGTCTGATTCATATTCATAATCGGAAGAATGGAGAGTTATATGTTTTTTTTGAAGTTTCAAACCCGACGCCATTTATATGGTAGGATTTAAAATAGTCCATCGCATCTAGTGTCTCAGTAGCAATCGCAAGTTTCGGTTGTTGGCACATATTATTTTCAGATTAAGTTACGTGTGATCTCTGAACAACCCATTATATTTAATTTTTTTATGTAAACTTTGGTTAAAAGTTTTTTGTATGTAATGTTTAATATATGCACGGCATATAAAATAGAAAAATTCCGCGAGCACCGTATGTGATGTTGTATTGTTTTGGTTTTGTTTTTTTCGCACGGCCTTTGCGGAAAAATAAATACACAACGTGTGATCTTTTATGAGATACGATCATGTTGTTTGAAGAACAAAGAGTTATTGCAGCTGCGTGTGTAGCGATCTGACTTTGTTATCCTACGGTAAGGAAGATTTGTAACAATTTTTTTTGAAGTAATAGAAGTTGTTTTACGGTGTTAAACTCATGTCTGTCAAATTTTAAATTTCTCTTGTGTTTAGAGGAGAGGAGTTTACTCTCTCAAATTTGAGTGCTCCAACAACATTAACCATGCTTGCATCTCTACACGGGAACCGTTCATTATTGCCATCAATGAAATTCAAATAAACATGATCAGATTATATTATTCACATCGCATGAATTAACGAAACCACAACAACATACATATATATTCTATGATTTGCAAACACATGATCACCTCAAACTCAAGCTCAAAGTCTAATTATTACATACCTCCACTGGTGGTGTCAGCCACGCAAACGTCTTGTAAAGCATCTGCATCACCTGCACGCACAATAACAATATTATGCGCCACTAGTACTACAAGCGCTAGCGCTAGAAAGGATTTCATGGTACTGGACTGCAGCTGAGTACTTGACTGACTACTATTCTTCGATTCGATTCGAGTAGAGTAGAGTATATGCTCCCTCTCAAATCTGATCCTCAGATGAGATGATATGATATATGGAGTTTGATGAAATATGAAGAGCATTCTTCCTTTTTATAACAACAACGCCAACAACTTCAATTTGCTTGATGGACTCCGTCCACGTGTACTTGGACGCGGTTGTGTGTTTCGAAATTAAAATTGAGAAAGACGCAGTCACGGGGTTGTGGGTTTCGAAATTAAAATTCAGAAAGACGAAGTCATAGTCATCGTCATTGTCTACCCAATCCCAATCCCGTCTTTATTGAATCTGGTTGCGTCTCTCTCTGCAACGAAGTTGTCAACACTTTCGTGTTTCGTTTCTTCAAGAAGATTTGGTCACTCTGTCTACTCGTAATGCAAACATTATGTTTTTCTTTTATGTGTTAAACGGAAACAACACAAGTGTGAGCACACCTTTTCCATTTGGAAATATTTGTTTAAATATATATAAACGTTGCAGTAAGTCGCCCACAATGAAATATATATATTCATTCATGGATATGATGTTTAACATCATTATAATGCATTTATCACGTGCATGCATCTACTGTACTAACCAATCTTCAACCTTCATTTTGCTCTTAATGAAAATTATTTCCATTGGGATGGAAAGTAGCTAAGTCAAACTTTGTTCAATGAGATGAAACAACCACTCTTCGAGAAAATTACCCTAACCCTTACTTTAAAAAACAACAAAGTCGTACAAAATCACTTTGTGCTAGTGTGAGTGAGGTAAACAAATTCATTTTGTATTAGTTTGAGGCATTGTGCTTTTTATGGATATTGTGGATTGATTGATAAGAATTTTAATGGAGTCTGCCATTTTTAAATTATTTCAATGTTAAAAGATAAAATTGTTTATCTTTCTTATTAAAATTTCATCTTTTTTAACTTATTTATAAATAAATTTTATTTAAACTTTTCATTATTTTGGAGTTAATTTAAATTTACATTTTTCTCATAAAATATGGGTGCTAGATAATAAATTTGTTTAAAACAATATCACATAAAAATCTATTCAAATGTATATTATTTTATTTTTATTTACAACGTAATGTATATTATTATTTTTAATAACTTCCATCGTTATCAAAGAAAAGAAATTTATTCTGATGATTCATCTTTTACTCTAGTGCATTATTTAAAAATGTCCTCTCCTCGTGCAATGAATTTCAAAATCAAATACTTAATTAAAATAAATAGAATTAAAACAACTTCAAAGTTACAAAAAAAAAGTTGGTTTATAAAAATCTAACCTATAATTAATAGTGATTAACAAAAATGAATGAAATGTCGATAGCTACTTAATAATACTATAATGTATCTAAACTATAATTCATATCGATTTACAAAAATGAATGCAATGTGGATATCTACTTGATAATACTATATACTCAATTGTACCATGATGATGTTGATGATGATTGAATCCCACCAAGACCTATGTGGTCCATGGGAACTTTTACAAGGTAAGAGACTCCTCATAATTCTTTCACATTTATTTTATCAAAAGCATTCCAACATCACCATAGTTTTCCTCACCTAAAAGGTGAAGAAGATTGATGGACTCCCACTTATGTTGAACATTAAATCAAAGGTCAGTAGAAGATGTGCAATTTGAAAGCGAACACTTCTCTCATCTTCATCGCTCCAACATCACCATAGTTTTGCGAACTTAAAAGGTACATCACCATAGTTTAGCTAACTTAAAAGGTGAAGAAGCTTCATGGAGTGATGCTTATTTTCAAAATTAAATCAAACGTCAGTAGAAGATGCGCAATTCAAGCGAACACTTTTTTCATCTTCAATTGCCTTACTGTTGCAAAGGTGACAAAACATTTCGTCCCATGGTGTTTTCAGAATCTGCCAACACCCTATCTCACTAACAAGCTTAATTATGAGAACGACTTCAAGGACATGAATTTTGGTAAATAATGAGACAACATTAAAGCTAAACATGATGTCATTCTCATCAAGTTTAAGGGTTTTGATGTGTTGGGTGAAATCGGAAGGAGTCTTTGATGAAGGAGGAGGAATGGCGAATAAATTCGAAAGCTTTTTTGGCAAGGAATTTGGAAAGGGCATGGGTGGGGCCACCTATAGCGCTAACAATAGGTCTAAGGGGAATACATTTCTTATGAATTTTTAGGTTGGACATAAATCCTAGGGGTAATGGGGTTAAGTGGAACAAGAAGTTTTGGATAGTAGGGTCGAGGGATGAGGCTTTTATGGCTTTGGTGACCTTGTTGGAGATAGAATGGAGGTGGTTCTTAGTTAATGGATTATAAGAAGAGGAAGAGGAGATCAAACATCTTACAATGGTAATCCAGGGAATTCATAACCACGAGAGGAATTACCTTTATCATCTTTAAGAATGAGAATGTTGGGAGTTGGAGATTGAGTTGACGAAGGGCTAGAAATTCCTCCTTAGAAAGATTAGGCTTAGGGGGAGCTTGGAGTTTCTTAGGATGCATCCACATTCTTGGCGAGAAGCTTCTCCTTGCATGGGAAGGAAGGTTCGCGAGAGATCGATTCAATAGATAGGATAATATCCTCATAGGGAATGGTCACGTGAGAGCAGAGAATAGTTGATGGTCGAAATTATATCATCGAATTCTTGTGAAAAACGTTATTTCGTAGACTATGCCTATATATATATATATATATATATATATATATGTATATGTATATATATATATATATATTGAGTTTAATTTGTTTAATGTGCCTATATATATTGAGTTTAAGTTGTTTAATGTGTATAATTCGGGTGCCTAGGAGTTTTCAGTGCTGAATCCTTTTGTGCGTTCAAAAATATATTTTAAACAACAAAAAATCAAATTCTTGGTTAGTGTATCACTAGATTCACGTGAAAAAGGCTATTTCGTAGACCATGCCCATATATATATATATATAAATGTGACTTTACTTTGTTTACTGATAAATTTTATTTTTGAAATAATAAGTTTGGATTGGCTTAATTATCTCCTTGCTTTTTAATTTCAAAGGAATGTATGGGAGCACTAGATCTCATTCACTCGTGTATGGGTCAAAAGATCATTAATATAATCCCTTTGCAAGCACACATTTAACCATTACCTCATGGTGACCCCTTTCCCATTGGTAAAATAATTTCTCACTTATCATTGGATCCAAATCCCTTGGGATAAAAATTGAGAGACATGGGGATATGCTTTGATCTGATTATGTATGCACTAGTCACAAGATCTCATTAGATGAAACTTGACCTAAAGTGCCATGAAATTTTCATGTAATTTCCATGTCATAATATGTAAACCAATCAAATCCTTTAGAATTTAAAAAGAGGTACATGTAAATATTTTGGGTAAAAAAGAGAAAAAATGTACTTGTATTTTTGGCTTATCTCTTTATTAGTTTACCCAAATTTCAAGTGTAGACACTCGTTGGATGTGAAATTAAATTCACATCCAACAAGTAGCCATTATGCATACTTTTGAGAAGACACAACTTGACAAAAATTGAATATACATTAAAAAAAAGTGTTACACAATTTTTAATGTGTATTTTTCCAATTTTTGTCAATGTGGGTCTTCTCAAAAGTATACATAGCAATTGCTCGTTAGTTTAATGGAATTTAATTTCACATCCAACGAGTGCCTGAAAACTGGATAAGCGATAAGGAGATAAATAAAAAATATGAGTAAAAAAATTTAGTTTTGTTCTTTTCCCTCCACAATTCATAACTATTATTTTATTAATTTAACTATTATTTTATTCTTTTTTTTCACCAGAGAAGGCCACTTTTAGGCTGAAATTTCCTCTAATGTTTATTATAATCCTTAGTGATACCACACATTCAACTAATACCTCTATTTGGCCCCATGACTCTAAGAAAAAACCTTATGCGAATTGAACATTGTTAGTTAGTGTTGAGAAACTCCTCACTCCTTAGCCCATTGGATTCAACTCTTGTGGGCTTTTCAATGAAGGACATCGGATGGTCGTTGATCCATTTATGTGTGCATGGTTCTTGAGATCATTTAATATAGTCTCTTTGGATATATAACCACATTTTAACAAAAAATATTTAAATACAATTTCCACAGTTTCCGGAGTTGGAGAAATGCGAGAGCGGGGATACACTGACATATATATGCATGTAACCCCAAAATTTAGGGAAATTTCGGGGAAATAGAGACATCGAGTCATAAAAAATATAAAACTATTAAAATGTAATATATACAAATTAAAAATAAAAATCCCAACAATATGTCAACTAAATTAGTAAATAATAAATCTTAATAATTATGAAATGTACATCTAAATGATCATCATTTCGTATTAGAATATTTTGAATCAAAATGATCATTTGACATTTATGCAATCATCGATGTAAATCTAAAAATAAGCGCTAAATTGAATCCATCATTTGACATTATGCAATGTTCCATCAAAATTCATCATTTGGCAATGGGCATTAATATTATCGAGGTACATCTAAATTAAATTCATCATTTGAGAATGGAAATTACACAATGCACATTGAAAAGTAAATTCATCATTTGAAAATTGAAATTTTGATGCACGATAGAAAAGTAAATTCATCATATGACAACGACATTATCTTTGAAATCTAAAATAGCCATAGAATATAAAACTAAAAGAAAACATAGAAAGGTGTTGGCATTGATGTCAACGGTTGGAAGAGTCTTGCTTGTCATGTGTGTGGTGATGGATGATTGGTTGATGGTCTTGTTAGTTGGCATTGATACATCATCATATGTTTAGACCTGTTAGAGATGATATTGTCCATTCTTGACTTGGAGATGGATCCACATGTTGTGATTGGAGATGTTCTTTACTATAGGAGAATTGAATCGTTGCTATGGGTGTTGATGTTGTGTTGTAGTTTGGATATGTTGATCTTTGCCAATTGGTTAGGTGCTGCTCTAGATGTTTCATATGTCTCTACATGTATTGGAGACATTACATGTGTTACTACATGTGTGAGATGTGGTTTCTTGTGTTGGAAGTGCTTCTACCGAGTGATGGAGGTAGTTGTATGCCTTAATCTTGCTACTATGGGTGTTGATAATCTTGCTACAAAGGATGAGTTCTTTCTTGAGGAGAGTTTGGAGGTGTTGGTCTTGGTGCTAAGGTTGGAAGAATAGGTCTAGCATGTCATATAATTGTTCATTTCCTATTCATACGATTCTCGGACATGTTCTGAGAGGCTTGGATGAGTTCTGAGACAACTGGAAAAGATGTTACATTAGATGGCAAAGGTTTTTGCCTTTGAAGAACATATGTTTTACTTCGATTTTAGGCCCGGTTGTTTAGTATGGTGTTTGTCTAGAAGTGACAATTTTTGCATTAAATTTTATGTGCAAATGAGGATGGATCTCAAAATTACGAGACATGAGTTTAATGCCGAGAACATACCAAATTAGCTTTCTATATTGATTTTTTCAAAATTCGGTCTAGATTGAGAGAAACGAAAGGTTCTTCAAAGGTTCCTCTACCTAGTCACATACTTCTTTGAGGTTAGAACTAAAAATGACCACAACTAAAAATGACCATAACTTGGTAAATAATTTTTTAATTATAATAACAATTAATATCAAATGTCACTTTGAAAATTCTCAATTAGAAATAACCATAACTTAATAAATAATTTCTAGTTATAATAACAATTAATCTCAAATAGCCATAATAGTTGTAACTATCATTATCCAATCTTACAAATGACAAGAAGACAAATTATAACAATACAAACCTTACATGATTAATCAATCAGTACGTTCAAGTGCCTTACAATAACTTCAAGAACTAAATGACAAAACTTTACACATAATTGATTTTCCAACAAAATTTACTCTAATGGAAAATTTCCACGTCCCCGTTTTAACTGTTTTTCACAATTAACTATGAACGATGTTTGAATATATATATATATATATATATATCCTCCTGCACACATGGGCACCTATTAGTTAATGTTTCTCCAATTTCCCACTTCTTTATCCAACCCATGCATGCCTCATGGGGAGCTAGTATAATAGTTTTTGTTTCGCTTCAAGGAAGATGCAAGCGTGTGCATGAATAGTCTCAGCAAGCCCCAAGGCACATGTGGCCGATGCTTATCCATGGGGGACTACGCACACATCCAGTTGTGGATTACAGAGATATTAGTTGTGTATCCTACATGTGTGATAGGGACAACACCTATTCAAACAAATACGTCACAAAGGAAAGAACGGGTCATCATAAATTAAATAATCTCCATGCCTCAGTGGCGTCATTAAGGGAATAACCGTTTATCATAAATTAATATATTCTCCATGGTTTAATGACTTGTGACTTCAAATTAAGATTTAATAAAAATGCTTTATGTCATGATATGGTAATTTTTGCCAGGTGGAAGTGTTGATAATATTTTATTTATCAAAGTCTTGAACTATTATCAAAGTCATGAACTAGATGTGCATCAGTCACAATCAAATCATAAATAACATTTATGTAATATATTTTGGTCAAGTGTTGATAATAATATTTTATTTATCAAAGTCTTGAACTATTATCAAAGTCATGAACTAGATGTGTACGTCAGTTCGATCAAATCATAAATAACATTTATATGTAATATATTTTAGTCATACAATGCTAGAGGTTAAAATTAATTTCTTTTGGTTTTTTGAGTTGAAGAATAGCTCAATACATAATAAGTAATACTATTCGGTGGCATTGTGTCATAATAAATTTTATTTTCAAAAATTAGAAAATTTGATTTGATTTAGTTGGTTCATTAGAATTAAAATTTGAAGAATATAAGATGGGTTTTGATTTATTTATGTGTGTACATATTGCAAGGGATCATTTAATATAATATTTTTAAATGCAACTACATATTTAATCACTATCTCAAGGTGATCTTCTAGCTTCAAGGAAATTTTTGCCAGAAAATAATCCCATTTGCCTCATGGTAAAAAGCTCTGCTCCTCATCATTGGTTCTAACTTCTTTTTGAATAAGAAAGTATGGGAATGGTGGGATTTGATCTAGTTATTTGTGCACAGAGTCACTAAATCATTTAATATAATCCTTCTTCGTGCAACCACACATTCAAATGTGGCCCCATAGCTCGAAGAAAAACCATATAGAGGTGAAAATTGCTAGTTCATGGTGAAAATATCCTCACTCCTTATTGTGGATCCAACCATTTTGGGTTCTCAATGAAGGCTTGAGGTTGGGCTTACATCAGCTTATGTGTGCATGATTCATAAGATCATTTAATAGTCTCTTTGGGTGCAACCACATATTTGACCAAAAATATTTAGAGACAACCCATGTTTGATCAATCATATTGGACATTATCTAAGTCAAGGTTGGGTCCGACCATTTTTATTTTGTGGGGTGATACCTCTTATGGGCATCTAAAATTTGTTCTAAAATGGGCTTAAAGACACTCCCCCAACTCTGCTTTCCCATCATAACAAATGTTAGTGAGACTTGAACCTAGATGAGTCGAAATGTAATCATGTTGCATCACATAATGGTGCAAATTAGTTTTTATTTTCTTAGCATTATCAAACACCAGAGAACTCACCCAACCTAGCATGTAAGATCAATTCACTCTTCTTAATGCTACATATTTGTTGTGACGAAAAAATGTCAGAAGGCTTGGTTATTTAGTTGTAATATGATTGCTTCAATTTCAAAAGGTTTCTATGTTGTCAAAGATTTGTTGTCATGCAATTCCCTAATCAATATTGCCAAGGTTATTGGATGTCATATCAAATCTGTTAAACATCGTGTTTGTTTATAAAGTCAAAAATAATTATTTAATAGCTCAACTACAACAAGTTTCATGTACTTTTGAAATCTCAAATTGATAGTTCATGTTAGGTATGGGATAGAGACGATGACAATAAGGTTTGAAGATGAGGAATTTTGATGGCGATTACACCTAGGAATAATGTAGGTCAATCGGCTTCATTATATGCTAGATCCTATGAAGGAAAATATATTTGGTATTTTCCAATATTTCCAACAATATTTAGGTGTACCTCCTAGGATGTGATGTCTCTAATGCTCTAATGTCCAACACTTGGGAGGAAAAAACTTGGGGTTAATTTCTTTTTGAGTTTTTGGTAGATGGGGGGTAGATCCATTTTGCATTTTGAAAATTAATGTGTTGTCTATGCTCAAGTGGCAATGGTAGGGTTCCAAAATTCTCATTGGTGGAAGGTACATGAGGGTCAATTGGTATACTTGACTTTCTCACAACTTGATGTCAAAGTTCCCACATGTGCATTTACAACTAATATAAATGGCTTAGGCATCGACCTAATGAGGAATATATAATTTATTTCAAATGTTGGGTGTTTGCATATTGTGTTATGGTGAGAGGGTTTTATTAAGGGTATTCCTCCTTCCAAATTGTGAGTGTGCCTATGATGTCCAAACATTGGGATAGGTCACTAACAAGCACATGGTGTCTAATCTCAACGACATTGATTTAGATTGGATAATCACATTATTTTTCATCCATATTGATGCTTTCAAAGTGGAAAACTTGGAAGAATAATATCATAGGACCATTTTCACAGTGGATCTTAACTTGGTGAATTGGGGCTTAAAACCTTCGGAGATCTGAGTTTGACACATGGAATGAAGTTCTTTTTAGGGTCAAAAAAAATATTTCTTATGCGAGACCCTTTAGCACTATTCTGTGATATATCTTTGAAGAAGAGATTAGTATTGCGGTGCGGGTTGGGCTTCAATGATTGAAGTTGTCATTGTAATAGAACAATTTTCTCATATGATATAATGCAAATAGAGGAGTGGTTTTTCCTAGTTGGGTTCTTTGAGTAAAAATACTATGTTCATTATGATTGAATGATTGCATGTATTTTTCTATTGTATGTTTTCCTTTATGTAGATTGAGTAGAATAAATTTGTGTATATTATTTTCATTCTAATTTCATTAAAAAACGGTTGCACATTTCGAGCAATTTATACATGGTATCAAGCTATTGAAAACTACGGAGAAACAGGGATCCTAATCTTCTCTAGAAAAATTTCGAATAACGAGATTTATGGTGTAGGATTTTTCTTCGGTGCGAACAATGCCATTTTATGGATTGAGCCTTGAGTATACATTGGAGGGCACTTCAAATTTCATAGCCTGGAAATATAGGATGAAAGTTGTTCTGGATGAAAATGGAGTATTGGAGTACACACAAATTGATGTTAAACCAATGACATTAGATGCACAACAAATGGCTTAGTGGAAGAAGGCACAACAAAAGCTAAGAGGATTATCTTGGATGGAGTTAGAGACCATGTGGTTTTGAATTTGCATGGAAAGGGAGACTTCTTTTGCAATGTGAAAAACCCTCTGAGATTTTTGAAAGCAACAGTGTCGGGGAAATTGACTTTGAAGATAAAATTAGGAACATTCGAATATAGAAAAATGGAAACCATTATTTAATACCTATCTGATTCACTCGGAGTCGAGGAGATGAATTTGGAGGAGTAGGAGAAGGCGTACTTACCATCTGAGCTTGTAAGCTTAACACTCCTTAGTCTTCCAAAATCCTAGCATAGCTATCATGATTCGGTTAATGGAAGAGACAAGCTCCCAAATTGGGCGACACTTTGGTATAACTTGGTGTAGGAGGAGATTATAAGAAAAACTAGAGATGGAGTCTCATCTGGATACGATGAGGAATAAGACTATGCTCTAGGTTTGGAAAAGGAAAAGAATGCGAAAGGCAAGAAGGCCAGGCGGGAGCCAAAATCCATCTAGAAATATGGAAATAAGAAAGAACTCAATAAAATTAAATTCATTTACTGCCATGAGTATCGACACTATGCAACCAATTGTCCACACAAGAAATCCGGTAAGGATCCTCTGATAGAAATAAGAGGAGATGCTCTTTCATCACAGACTGATTTGCATTTCACTCTCATTGCTTGCATGGAAAACACGGTAAGAGGGTAGTGGTACTAGACTTTGGTGCTTCATATCATATGACGAGGAAATAGAGGAGTTCTTCAACAACAGAGGATAAGGACACATATTACACATAGAGCTTGGAGACGATGGAAGCTATATTACCAAAGGGATTGGCACTATCACCTTTAAAGGGTACGGATCCCATATTCACCTAAAGAATGTAAAGTATGTGTCTGGTCTAAAGAAAAAATTAATTTACTGTGGCTATGCTTGAAGATAGAGGATATGATGTGGTGTTTACTAGAGGAAGACATATTTGAAGCATGATGCTACGGAAAAGTTGGTGTTCAAGTTAAAAATATCTACAAGCTATAGGTAGATTTCATCATGCATGCAACTATACACAAGAGTGAGGGTGGGGCGATATAGAGCCTTAGTCCCGAGTTGCAAAGATTTGGGCGGGGGTCCATAGAAGAGAAGTAACGATTGTAGTATACTCTTCTCATGGATAATTTCCCTTTCTACGGGGTCCCACATTATTCAATAGAAAAAGGATCAATGTTAGTTGATGCGAGTTAGATCTTGGGAGACGATTGTAACTCGGAGAGACACAATTGATTCAATATTTTGAATGCTTCTCTGTAATATTCGAAAATAGGAAAAGTCAGATAATATAGAACACAAAAATGGAAATAGCGGTGAATAACATTACACCAAAATGTGAGACAAATATAGAGCCATTTTATTATGCATTCAGAAGAAAATAAGTACAATATGCTTTTGAGGGCACAAATCGGACAAGAGATATGAAAAACAAGCCTCCAATGTAGAAACACTCCCAAAATGTGAGTTGTTGTTACTATACAAAATGTCGGAGAGCGGTACAACACGGTCCCAAGTGAGTATAACTACTACTGGAATTATAATAATATGGATCTCCTGATATATGGCTCAAAAAATGTCGAGAATAAAGATCTAGGCTCTCAAACACCTTTCCCAGAGAAAACCCATAAAGGGTTTTAGAATACACAAAATACAAAATGGTGATCTACACCTGAGGGATGAAGAATCAGACTGCAATTGAATAGCATGGAAAGAGGTGGCTGAACTGATGTAGAAATGAATGAAATCTCTCCTCCCAATAGACTTCCCAAAATAAAAGGTGCCCCCTTCACTAGAAATACAACTCTCAAACTAGAGACACTAAAACCACCACTTGCAATCGCTCAAAAAAAGAATAACCACGATCTATGAGGATGCTGCATTGTAGGGGATGGTAGTCAACTTGGCCCTAATGCCAAATGAACAAATAATGGTCAAGGACCTCCTTGCTAGCATCCTGAGTGGAAAAGGCTTGCTCCCGCTCCACGAAAACAAGCTCGAGAAAATGGCCACAATCAATCCTCCACTACTTATGCCTGCAACACAACATAGCCACAGGAAGAGGCTCGTATGTAGATGATGATTTGAAGCTTGGCTTTGATGTAGAATGTGGGAAATGTAGCTCTCAAAAAACCTCTCCTGAGTGGGCACTTGAAGTCCCCCGGAAGGGATGAGGGTGGGATTCTTGCTTGGGAACACCCTTGTGCTAAATATCTATAGCGATTCTGCTAAACAAGCGTGAAAGCGTGCAAGAAGTCATTAAACACCAAGACATAAACAATAATAAACATACCTTCCATGGTATGCCCTTCCCCTTCCTTTTATGCATTGTGAGCCTTCACACCTTAGGGCCCCACTCATTAAATCCACTACTCTCATGGGAGACTTTCTCCCATTAACTCTTGTGCATCCCTCATTAACTATCCACTCCCTCCATACTAGTGTCGTTTGATTTGGTCAAAACTTGACCCTATCCACATGCTTCAACCTCTATCACACATGAGGAGGTGCTTTCATCCCGACCTACTAAGATGATCACTCATTCACATTAGCGAGTGATTTTATTCCTACTAAGGAGATTTATGGGTTCTCCCATACCCTCTTATTCATCTATCTAAGTGGCAAAAAGTAAATTTAATATTCCAACTGAAGTGGAAGCTAATTTGGAATATTACGATCCTCCCCTCCCAAAAATGTTGCTTGTCCTCAAGCAATCGCCAAGTGTGAAGTCTTTTGCAAAAAATTCTCCTCCTTCTCTTGTGGCACCTACACATGATAAGGATTCACATCCCATGAACCGGGTGTCCTACAATCAATATATCCCTTAGATGCTCCTCCCAAGTGCTCAAGTTAGCCAAATGGCTCACATCATAAGGAAATAGAGACATCTGTTGTAGCAACCATATGTTTGTCCAATGTATATTTTGAAGCATGAGGCATAAGTAGTGTAGGGATATCATTCCCAATGGAAACTCCAGTCCATGTGCTATCCCTCCAATCATGCAAACAAAGTATAAAATCATCGACATATTGGATCAAAATCAAGGACACACTTGTTGCCATATGAAATATGAGGATGATAGTCCCTCCAAGTGGAACCGGCACGATTCTGCTCCTAAGCGCCTCAAAACATGGTATGATGAGTGGCTTCCCAACCACTTGCTAGCTGCCACTATCTCTCACATGCACAGGAAAGTGATCGTGTGTGGTGTCAGGCGAGCACACCACGAGTAATATATCATCTCCCCAAAAACCTCATGAGGTAGCCATTCTCATCCTTGATTGTGGCCCCAAGTAGACCATGCGATCTAAAGAAAAGAGTGCCCCTTTTTGGAGCAATGGGTAGCAGATGAACGATAAGGAATAAATTACTTGTTGATTGATGTTATGCACAAAAACACAATCCTTATCATGTACCTTGGCTTGGTGGTGAAGTGGTTCATACATGAGCCTTCCCCTATCTCCATCGGAAAAGGAGAGGTGGTTGTGACAACCACCAAGGTGGTTGTGTTCCTCCTCAATCTCCAAACAAACCATACACCTCTCTAGCTATGTTGGTGCATCTCCTCTTTGAGACATTTCCCAAGAGAATCCCTCCATGATAGTTTGATATGCCCCCATGAAATTTGTGTGACCCGAGAGGAAAAGCTTCATATGTTGCATGTAGAAGCTTTTCTTTGAGCTTAGAAGCTCTAGTTAAGAATATCATATTATGATAATGAATGGCCATCTATCAACGCATACCTCTCATCTGTCATCTAGCCATCAAGTACTCTACATGTGAAGAAGATCCTTGGAATATTCCACCAACAATAGGTTCTAATGAGGATCTATACCCTAATAATCACGGCACTCTTTTAATTACGTGGTAAAGCACGTTGTCATGTTCTTGCCCTCCTCTTCTTATTTATGTCCCATGCCAAAGTCATATCTTCAGGATGTTGCTATCCACCCCCTTTTTGTTGTCTCTCCTGTAGCTACTCCTACTCAAGTAGGGGTTGAAGTTTATGGAGGTTAGGCATGATATTCCCAAATAGGGAATGCAACAATAGATAAGATATCACCGAGGAAAAATAACACGGATCATCAAAGTAAGAGCGGAGGCCAATATGGGGCCAGCAGCTGGCATTTATAACAACAAATTAGATGTACAATGAGGCCCATAAGATGTACAATAGGAAGTAAAAGTCTCCAATGGAAGAAAATTAAAAAAAGGATGCGCAATCACATATGGGCGAAAATGCCTTGACAACGTTATTTTGTTGAGCACACAGCAACTTAGATTTCACTTTAGATCTAGAGAAAATAGGTGCATGAAAAGTCAGATTTGCAACATATCCATACACTAAATAGGCTCTTCTTGAGTCCCTTGGGGGTTTTTAGCATTACACCATGTACAACTTGTAGATGCGGTTTTAAGACAACATATACGTAGAAATATTCAGATTTGGAAATGGATCTGATCTGATATGAAACAATAGAATGATCCCTCCAATGGATCTCCAAAATGAAGAAGGATCCCCAACACTTGAAAACCAACTCCGGATGGTGTGCCCGAAAAGACCTTTGCAACAACACCTATAGAAATAACACAGATGCAGGTAATGCTATGTTGTAGGGTTTAGAACATAGTTGGCCACATGCCAAGATCTAAAAATGAAGCTCAATATGTTCAATACTCTCTTGCCAACGGAATAGAGAAGACTTCTCCTTTGAAAAGGAGCACTGAAATGGTCTAGATGCGAGTAGCTCTGCTTACTCCACTTGCTGCTGACTTTCAAAGACAACCAAAACCTCAACGGGATGCGCGTTGTAGTTGGAAGAAGAAGCTTGGCCTCAAGCCGGATGGTGGGCTATTCCAATGGCTCTCCCAGAGCTACTCAATGGGAAGAGGTGGAAGTTCTCGATTAGGAACACCCAATGCTAAACAACATTTGCAATCTGGGCTAAACATCCAAAGAAAGATGTATGTCTAAACGGACAATAACCCAATCAATATCATTCAACAACCTTTTTCATGCTACCATCCTCTTCTTTTTATAAGTTAGAGAGCTTATAGCGCCAAACCACCTTCATTGAAATAACTTCTTTCACATAAGCCATCTCCATCTAAAGCTGTCATGCCTCATTGATGGCCACTCCCCTCCAAGACAACGACGCTGTAGATTTGGTCATGGTTGACCAGTCAAAATATCCGGCCCCTTTCACACCTAAGGGTGCTTGCTTACCATAGCCAAGATTTATCCTTTTTCACTTTTGGCCTTGATTTATTTACTATTTAGGGTTTATGAACCTCCTTTACATTTTTATTCATAAACGAGAAAAATAAAACAAAAATGAATATTCCCATTAGATTAGGATAATTGGGAATCTAATTACATTCACTCCCTCCCAAATGTTGCTTGTCCTCAAGGCGATAAGGTGAGTGTTGCAACTCTTCTCCTCCTCCATTGGTGACACCATCATGAGATAAACACTCCATAAACTAAGTGTTCACCAATCCATCCCTCCATGGTGTTCTTCAAAGTTCTCATGAGATGTAAATAGTCCATCCCACAAGGAGACAATAATTCAAATGAAACAAACATGGCTGGCCCAATGCTCTCCCTAAAACATGTAACATAAGATACATAAGTCTCCATCCCATAAAGGTACATGCATACCTCCCATCCCCTCCATACATTCCCATAAAAGGTACAAGTACATCATCAATGTATGGGAGTAAGACTATGTACAAACAAACGAAATTTGAGCATATGGAGGTGGGTCATAGTCCCATATGTGGAACCGACGCAGTGCATCTCTGCTGGATAAGATCTAGATGTGGTAGTGGTTTTCCCTGCTTACTTGCTGCCCATGTTATCTCACTATGGCTGAAAGTGTGAGATATATTTGGTGCCTTAAGAAAAGCACCCATCATGATGAGAAATCTCCTTTGTCCACCAACCCAATTGCTTAAGTTAGAAAATTTTAGCCCTATGTTGTGCATGAAGTTTACAAAGATATAATACTCCTCCTTGGAGTCATGGTCTGCATAAACATGGTGAAAGAATGCATACAATCAGAAAATAAAACATGTTTTACATGAGCATGTTCTTCAACAACAATCCTCCTCATATAAATGGAGTGGTGTATAAATCTATCTCCTCTCTCAAAAGAAGGAAGAGATGGCTGAAATAACTCTTGCATAGAGTCATGTTGCTGTCCCAACTCCACATGGTCCATGCATTCTTGAAAATACTGATTTAGTTCTCCTACAAAGCCTTCCCATTCAAAGCTTCTCATGATGATGTTGTAGATCTTCATGGGCAGTGTGGTGAAACATAACTTTTTGTAGGCCCTTTGTAGCAACTTATCCTTGAGCTTGGAGGCTCTGAACAAGAATATCCTACCATGATGATAGATGAATCCTTCATGGAATATATAGCCCTCTTCATCGCATTTTGGTCATCAAGTATCCTCTGAAGTGTGAAGATCCTTGGAATAATCCACCAGGTTGGGATTTCCAATATGGATCTATTGCCCAACAATGGCAATGTTGATGATGTATCAACATAAATGTCTGTCTATTTGTTTGCTTGTTGAGATTGCAACAAGATGAAAGTGAGCTTAGTGGAAAGAATCCTTCACTAAGTGGGCCCGCAGAGCTATTTTTTGGCGCAAGTCTATTTTTGAATTTATGTCTGTTTTAGACATATGGATCATGTTCTATGAGTTGCGGGATGCTATTTTGTGGATGGTTGGTCAAGTTGGAAAAAATAGACGGACTTCTATTTTTAAGAACATATTGGGCGGAATCTATTTTTAGATTGCCAGTCTAAAAAATAGATATGTCAAATATTATTAGCTCTTAATAATATTTAGACTCTAAACATTATCTTATTCTCTTGGAGCACTTGATTAAGTGCACAAATGTACAGTGTGAAGGAATTACACTATTCCTGGGGTTATGTGGAGCTATTGCATGGATACTTCGATTTAGAACTCATGTTATAGAGTTTGGTGGAGTTGATTGAGGAAGTTAGTGGATTGTATTGATTTAACTAATCTAAACATAGTTGAGCTATTTGTATTTAGTTTAGCGATTGATACAATTAGTGGTGGTGTGAATTAATTATTAATTAATTCACTAATTATAAACTCATTAATCAACTAAAGAATGCATCGATTAACTTCGGTGCATGGACGGTTGATGGAGACCGGTCTGGAGATAGGTGAAAGAGAAGCGTTAACTATCGGTTGTGACTATACGATTGCTATTTACAACACACGGATAGGTGGAGAAGCCCATGAAAGTTCGCCGGTACAAACGGGTGGTTTATCTATTTAATGAAGCCATCCCATAGCATTGAAAACGTAATAGAGGCTGGATATCAGGTGGCTAGGGTTGGAGCATGACCTTTGCTAGATCTAGCTTGATAGTGTGTAGCAAGTGAGGTAGTGTGAGAGCTTGCAAATAGCTTTGTACTATGATTGTTACATGATCTCCATGACATATAATATCTGAGATAGTTGGGGTTTTCGGCTTTAAGTTTTTCCATTAAATCTTTGTGTTCATATGTGTGATTGTTTGTGGTTTTAATGTATGCATGCAATTGATTTTATTTCCGCATGTGATGATCAATGGTAGAAGAGATTACGTATTATGCATGAAGCTAAAATAGTGTGTGATCGGGAGAATCTCGGTGAATAATATCTCGGTTATTGAGAATTTCTACATGTGAGTATCGGAGGCAGTATTGATCATTGGAGCAATTGCAAAACATTGAAGCGGTTGAGTTTTGTGCTAGTGGAATTCGAATTTGCGAGCGGTGTTTTTCTTGGTGTCAAAGTTGAGATGTCTTTCAACGGATTGCGATTGGAGTATGCCCTTGAGGAAACTCGAATTATATTGCATGGAAGGACGGGGATGGAGGCGGTTGTTTGGATGACAATGGGTTGAAGGTTCATAGATGCGAGAAATTCCAAAGCCTACTTCTAGTGATGCGCCGTACTTGATGCATGGCAAAGAAGACATCAAATTATCGAAGGATACATTCGGAAGGTGTGAAGGATCACATAATGTATCTAGCCTTCATGGGAAAGATTCTCCATTCTTGATGTAGGAAAGCTTTAGCCAGTTTATTCCAAAGAAAGAGTGACCGGAGATTGGCGCTCAAGGATAAACTCGGGAACATAAAGATGGAGAAAGGCGACGGTATTCCCCAAGTACCTCACGAAGTTCATCCAATGCGGGGATGAGTTGGGAAGTGTAGAGGTTACTATTGACGACGAGGACAGTTGACTTGGCTCTCCTTGGGCTTAGAAGAGTTGGCATTCCTATCGGGACTGCGGCGATGGTCGGGGAGAAATTTCTAGGATGGGAGCGACTTTGGTCGGATCTTGTCTGCAGAGGAGATAAGGCGAAGTACCGAGACGGATCTTCATCAGCTTACTCGATGATGCACTTTAGACGCAAAGAAAGAAGGGGAAGAGCAAGAAAACTTCTCAATCCGGTCACCGAAAGGCAAGAAACGGAGGACATGTCCAAGGTGAAGTGCTTTCCTTTGTCACCAACATGGACATTACGCCACAAATTTTCAGAGAGAAGAAAAATAAACGGTATTTGGAATTAACGACCTACTCGCGATTGGTAGTTTTTCGATCGCATGCTTGGTCTCAAGTATGACGGGATCGAGTGTGGTTTTCTTGGCTTCGATGGTACATCTTTTTCACATGACGAGAGATCGAGATTTGTTTCTTGTCTGGATGAGAAAGATCTTGGAGTGCACATCAGATGGGCGATGATGGTAGATATGGTGCGGCCAGGGTATCGGTACCCATTTCCTTTGAGAGGGAGTACAGTAAAACCTTCGTATTGAAGGAAGTGATGCATGTTCTAGGATTGAAGAAGAATCTTATCTTTGCGGCAATGTTAGAAGACAAAGGGATATGATGTTGTCTTTAGTGAGAAGAGAGCTTTCTGTAGCGGTAAGGCAAGTTGGTGAGACCGGAGGATATGGAGTTCGAGTTAGAACCTTTATCAATTGCGGGTAGATAGACGCGCGGCAATAGCGAGCCGGGCGGAAAGAGTGGTGAGCCGGGATGATGGCGAGTTGTGGCACGGAGATTGGGCCACCTTCACCATGGAGCTTTGAGAAGATCTGCTGATGGAGTTTCCTCTTGGGCTTCTAAAGGCACTCTTGTGCGGTCGGATCGATCACGAGGGTGTACCTTGGAGAAATTTCGCCGAAGCCACCTTTCACGAAGGATAGTCGCGCCACGACGATCCTTGAGAGAATTCACACGGACGTGTGTGGAACTTTCTCGGCAACTGACTGACAAAGCACATGTATTATGTGATATTTGTTGATGATTTTTCTCGTAAGTCTTGGATCTTCTTCATGCGAGAAGAAGAGCGAGACATACTCAAAGTTACACGGCAGGTTTAAGGCAACGGTTGAAAAAATTGGGAAACGGTGAAGGCTCTTGGGAAGCGACAATGGTGGTGAATTCATCTCTGACGAATTCAAGGACTTTTGCGACGCGAAGGAATTCGAAGAGCTCATAGCACCTCACCAGCACGGCGGCGAATGGGGTTGCGGCGGAAGAACGAACGATCGTGGGTGCTGCACGGGCGATGTTTCATGATCGGGGCCTACCCATTCACTTGTGGGTGGAGGCATGCAATACTACAATATATGTGCGGGAACCGTTGTCCTCATAGGATGCTTGGAATGAGTACACTCGAGGGACGTTTTACGGTAAGAACGATATTTCCCATTTGAGGATTTTGTTCACTGCCCACATTCATGTGAAAAAGGATGCCGGAAGAAGGCTGGAGCCGGCTGCCGAAGTTTGGGATATTTGTGGGGTACAACGTACACCCCACAACTATCGTGTTTATTTTCCGAACGCGGTCGCAAAATTTGTGCGGCAGGATATCAAATTTCATGAGGATAAATCCATAGGTGTTCGCTTGAGAGGAGCCACACTTGCATGCGGATGAGAGCTATTAGTTCCTAAGGATGAGTCTCGAGGATGTGGATCAGCCACAAGATGAGGTTCATGGAGTGGAAGAGACCACTCGAGGCAGCGCCAACCATCAAAGAGGCGGAGACGCACTACAAAGGCGGCGGCGGCTCCAAGATGCGAGAGAAGGTTGTAGGAGCACCTACATCCGTTGTTATGAGCAGAGACGGTCACACGACCCCGATATCTTTTGGATACATGGCTCTTATGAGAAAGTGTCGTGACGAGCCATCCTCTTTCGAGGAAAGTTTGTGGAGGGCCCCGCATGGGTAGATGCCATGGTGGAAGAGTATGATTCAATTGTCGGAAACGATTACATGGGAGATTGTCCGAGGCCGGAGGAAATTAGTGGTGGGTTCGAGATGGATCTACAAAGTGAAGCAAGCGGTGACGGAGGTGTGGAGAAGTACAAAGGAAAGATTTGTTGCCCGAGGCTTTTCACGGATTGAGGGGATTGATTATGAGGAGACCTTTTCTGTTGCAAGGTATTCTTCCATACGGATGATTCTTTCTCTCTCGGCCTGAGATGGGGTGGCACATTCATCGGATGGATGTATTGCGTTCCACTCAACGAAGTCATTGAGGAGGAGGTGTACATAGAGCGACCCGAAGGTTTCAAGATCTTCGGCCAACGAGTCGCATGTGTGCGGGGCTCCAAAGAGAGCGGCTTGTATGGGTTGAAACAAGCACCTCGTGCTTGGTACACATGGATAGACAATTATTTCATGGACTTGGATTCTCCAAGAGCAGGCGGATCTATTTCTGCAGATTGTGGTGGAGGGTAGGATTCTTGATCATTGTACTTTATGTAGATGATTTGATTTTGACGGAGTGATGAGCCGGTGATACACTCATGCAAAGTCGGTCTTACGAAAAGTTTTCGAGATGAAGGACTTGGGCCTCCCCTTCATTTATTTCTTTTGATTGGAAATTTGGCGGTCACCGGTGGTGGATTGTTTGTTTCTCGGGGTAAGTATGCCCATGAGATCTTGGAAGTTCAACATACATGGGCGCAAGCTGATGATACTCCCCTCTTCCTGGTGGATGGAGGAAGGAGGATGCTACTTCAACGGAGGTAGTGGATGCCTTTGTTTATCGACGATTGGTGGGGTCGCTTATGTATACGGATGTGCGACCCAGCATATGCTATGCGCTGACGAACCGGCTTTCCTGACTATGGTTAAACCCAACCAAGCTCTTTTGGAAGGCGGGGAAAGCATGTATTGAGATATCTCTCGAGAGGCACATCGGGATATGGATTATGGTATATACGGGAGGATGAGGATTGGGCGGCATGGCTTCACGGATCGGTATCATCATATCGAGGAGATTGTGTGTAGCGGAAGATCATGTTACTTTCACCACATTCCCACGGAGGATCGGGATGCGTATCTTGACGGCGCTCACCGAGGCAAATTCGAATACCACGGGGAAGCGGGGATAGGGGTTATGAGATAATCCTTATCTTATTGAGAGGGAGTCATTGGTGCAACAAGATGATGAGCTTAGTGGAAAGGAGTCGCCTTCACTAAGTGGGCCCGCGGAGCTATTTTTGGCGCAAAGTCTATTTTTAGACTATGTCTATTTTTAGACATATGGATCTTGTTGCATGAGTTGCGGGATGCTATTTGTGGATGGTTGGTCAAGTTGGAAAAAATAGATGGACTTATTTTTAGACATATTGGGCGGAATCTATTTTTAGATTGCCGGTCTAAAAATAGATATGTCGAAATATTATTAGCTCTTAATAATATTTAAACTCTAAACATTATCTTATTCTCTTGGAGCACTTCGATTAAGTGCACAAATGTAGCACGAAATTTGACGAAGGAATTACGCTATTCTGAGGTTATGTGGTATTGCTGCATGGATACTTCGGTTAGAACTCATGTTACGAGAGTTTGGTGGAGTTGATTGAGAGATTGAGTGAGTTGTATTCGGATTTTAACTAATCTAAACATAGTTGAGATATTTGTATTGGATTTAAGCGATTGATACAATTAGTGAGTGGTGTGAATTAATTATTAATTAATTCACTAATTATAAACTCATTAATATACTAAAAAATGCATCGATTAACTTCGGTGCATGGACGAGTTTCGGTGGAGACCGATGCGAGAGATAGGTGAAAGAAGCGAGGTTAACTATGGAGTTGACGACTATACGATTGCTATTTGCAACACACATATGAGTGGAGAAGCCTGAGGATTGCGCAATACAAGCCGGGTGGTTTATCTATTTAATGAAGCCATCTTGCCAACGTGAAAACACAATAGAGGCTAGCTATCAAGTGGCTAAGGGTTGGAGCAGCGACTTTGCTAGATCTAGCTTGATAGTGTGTAGCAAGTGAGGTAGTGGCGAGAGCTTGCAAAGAGATTTGTACTATGATTGTTACATGATCTCCATGACATATAATATACGGATAGTTGGGGGTTTTTCGGCTTTAGCTTTCCCATTAAATCTTGTGTTCATATGTGTGATTGTTTGTGGTTTTAATGTATGCATGCAATTGATTTTATTTCCGCATGTGATGGTCAATGGTAGAAGGTGTTTGTGTGTATGCATGAAGCTAAAATAGTGTGTGATCGAGAAGAATCTCGGTGAATAATATCTCGGTTATTCAAATTTCTACTTTGCTCTCCTCCTTGACATCTCCCATGCCAAAGGTATATGTTGGAAGGCCAAAATCGGGAAATGAGAGTGGGTGATGATGATAAGGGAAGAAGTATCCCTCCTCCTTGAGCCTACCCAAGCCTCCCCGGTATTTGTATTATTGTCTTCCAATGCTCCCATCCCTCCTGTATGAATTTGGAGCATCATGTGGTGAGAAATCTCTCACAAAAACTGAATCGAGTGGCCTCCCGGTGGTTTTCCACTAGATAAGGTGTCCCCGCCTGTAACAACCTCATGAGCATGATAGATGGGATTATGAGTCCTTGCTTCCATGCGAAAATCCATCTACTGATCTTTGTGTGGAAGTGGTATGTGAGGGGTATGTATGCACGCCTTTGATCATTTGAGTTTTCACCACTCTTCTTTTCCACCCATTCCATTTGCAAAGCCTCCCCGTCGGTGGTGACTTTCCCCAACCCATAATCAACCATTGTACACCCAAAATCACATTGGTGTTCGGTATGTCAACCACAAAGAAGTGATCGACAAAGTATAAGTTCCAATGGTGACTAAAAGTGATGGGACATAATCGCGTGCATTGTTCTATCTCTTGGGACCAAAACAGAGAATACCTCAAAAGCATAAGTGGGTATTGCCTCCTTTGCACTATATAGGCATCAATGAAATTGTGGGTTGCCCCACTATCAATCAAAACGAGAGACCCTCGATTCCAGATGGAACCTTGAACTCTTAAGGTCAAGTACTTAGGTACTCCTCTCAAAGATGCAAGAGCCTCGATAGGATCAAATGCTCCATCCCCATATCCGATGGTGTTGGCTCTCCTCTGCTGATGTCGATGCTGTGACCTCTTCTTGGTTCATCTTCTTCTTCCTCCTCAACATGCGAGAATACCTCTATGTAATGTGCTTTCTAGCAGCATCTATGTCAGAATGCCCATGATTCTTGGAAAGTGAAGCATAGCTTCCATTTTTTTAGAGCTCTCTAGGTCTTCTACATCAAGAGGCTTCTTGTATGAGCTCTCCTTGGAAAGAACAACTTTTTCTTCCTTTTTCCCTTTGAAGGGAAAGAGTCTTATGGCAGCTTTGCTTTTGGCAAGGCATCTTGAAGGTCTCTAGCCCTTTCCAATAGCATAATGAAGGGTAGTGGGCTTGATAGTTAACCAAACCATGAAGAGGTTCATCTAAACCATCAATGAACATGTACACCTTCTAGTTGCGGACAAATCGGGAACCATAACGAGATAATCCTAAAAATTCGAAATGTAATACTGCGCGTACACGATTGTTTCAACTTTGCAAGGCTCATGAATGGTGCCTCTAGATCTCTTCTGTCAACCTTTCCACTAGCCTTCTAGTGAGAGCGTGAATAGCCGATCCACCGTGGCATGACTCAATATAGACAAGCCATGGAACCACCAGGTCATGTGCTTCACCTTCAAAGTGCGGCGCAATCTTGATAGCCTCCATCTCTAGAACCTTGTTCAGCGAAAGTAGATGTCAAGTTTTTCTACCCATGTTTTGGCAGCACACTTGGATGACCCATCAAAATTGGGTAAAAATAATACGCATAGAGTGATGTCGATCATGATTATGAGTGAATCCACCATCTCTATGATGATGCCTTGGTTTTCTTTTGTCCTTGAGGTGACACAACTCTGAAAACTCAAATGATCTTTGAATCTCGGTTGCAGAGATTCATATTCTTCAAAATAGTCTTGAGGATTCATGCTCTTGAAACTCTTCATTTCCCACAGCCAAAAAGGTAGGCATGGTAGAGGCATTGGGAGAATTGTGGTTGATGCAGCTGGTTGATCATTCCGGTGGTGAGACATGCCGGAAACTCTCCAGATGAAATTTCTTAGGATATTCTTTGATTCTTTCCAATCTGCATCTCTTTGATCTCTCTAGCAAGATCTTGCATGGCTCTCAAAAGGATCTTAGCAAGTCCTTTCATTCTTCTTCACTTCTGAATGCGGGGCTTTACTCTTGTCTTCATGGTCATTGGTATGTTCTTCTATCTTCTCTTTAGATACCTCTTCTCTCTATCGGTAAGGGCTCCTCCTCTTCGAGAAGACGCATGTTAGCTTCTTATGATGCCTGAAGGCATTGCCAAGATGATGCTCACCGATACCACTATAATATTCCCAAATAGGGAATGCAACAATAGATAAAAGATATGCGGGAAAAATATCACGGATCATCAAAGTAAGATCGGGAGAGGCCAACATGGAGACCCTTCTTTAACATTTATAATAGCAAATTAGATGTCTGTTAGAGGCCCATAAGATGTCACCCGATAGGAAATAAAAAGTCTCCGATGGAAGAGAATATCCTCGAAAAAGAATCAACTGCAATCACATGTATAGAATGAAAATGCCTTGATAACTTTATTTTATTGAGCATACAACGGTAGAAGAATACACTTTAGATCTAGAGAAAATTAGTGCATGAAAAGTTAGATGCACCTTAATCAGGTACACTAAATAGGCTCTTCTTCATAATCCCCTTGAGGTTTTTAGCATTACACCATGTACAACTTGTAGATGCGAGTTTTTAAGACACGAGATCTGCGAAATATTCGATTCGAAATGTATACGATTTGATATGAAACAATATATAATGATCCCTCCAATGGATCTCCAAAAGTGAAAGGGCATATCCCAAACACTTGAAAAACCAACTCTCCAAATGGTGTGCGAAAAGACCGCAACAACACCTACGAAATAACGCGATTCTGGAGGCAATCTTGCGGCCCATGCGGTTTATAACATAGTTGGCCACATATGCAAGATCTAAAAATGAAGCTCAAGATGTTCAATACTCTCTTGCCAATGGAATAGAGGACTTCTCCTTTGAAAAAGAACCTTTGGAAATGGTCTATATCGAGTAGATCTAGCCTTCACTAAATGCAAATTTCAAAGACAACCAAACCCTCAACGGGATCGTATTTGTAGTTGGAAAGAAGCAGCCTCAAGCAGGATAGTGGACTATGCAATACAATACTCTCCCAAGAGATACTCAATGGGAAGAGAGTGGGATTCTGATCGGGGAACACCCAATGCTAAACAACATTTGCAATCTAGGCTAAACAGCTATATGTCTAAATAGACAATATTTGAGAAATCTAATATCATTCAACAACCTTTTCATGCGCCATCCTCTTCTTTTTTAAAGTTAAGAGCTTGTAAACCCTAAACCACCTTCAATGAAATAACTTCTTTCACATAAGCCATCTCCATCTAAAGCTGGCTTGTGCCTCATTGATAGCCCTCCCCTCCAGAATATTGTATAGATTTGGTCATGGTTGACCCGGTCCAAATATCCGGCCCCTTTCACACCTAAGGAGTGCTTGCTTACATAGCCAAGATTTAGCCTTTTTTCATTTGGCCTTGATTTTATTTATTGTTTAGGAGTTTTTATGAACCTCCTTTACGTTTTATTCATGAAACGAGAAAAATAAAACCAAAAATGAATATTCCCATTAGCTTAGGACTAATTGGGAATATTACATTAGCCTTCGATAGGAAGCTATCACCCATCCAAATTTTTTTGAGTTTGGCCAATGCATGCATGATTGTCCACAACCCTCTACCATATATAGGAGATTCCTCGCTATCAGGAAGTATCTTCAGGTTCTCCACAGCCATGGAGTAGCCTCCTTGCACCATGATAGTGCCATCATCCATCCCTGAAACATCTCTTCTCAGCGCAAGTTGCTAGGTGAGAGTTGGTAGTACTGATACTGGGAGAATGTCTCCCTCCTACTTGAGCCTACTAGAGACTCTCTGCCCTATGCTAAGTCCTCCCAAGGTTCTCACCTCATCTAGATCTATGAGTGGTGTAACCTGTTGTGAGAAATCTCTAATCAACTCCCGGTTCGGGGGCCTTCCTGGTGGAATGCCTCCAAATAGTACTGTATCATGGACCAAGGTTAACTTTCCTTGACTCCACTACGCAAATCAGATTCTGTCTTATGTGTAGAAACTATCTGAGAGGGATAAGTATGCATGCCCCTGATCATTTGATGCTTACCACTCTTCTTATCTATCCACTCCATCTGCAAAGTCTACCAATCTGTGGTGACCTTCCTCAAGGTAATCAACCCCTACACACCCAATATCACATTGGTGTCAGGAATATAAATCACAAAGAAGTGATCAGTCAAGGTTTACGTCCCCATGGTGACAGATAATGCCGGAACATACCTCATGCATTACATGGTTCTAGCTCCTGGGACCAAAACTGAAAATCCCTCAAAATCATCAATGGGTATTGCTCTCCTCTGCACTAACTGAGCATCAATAAAATTGTGGGTAGCCCCACTGTCAATAAACACTGATACCCTATGATCCTGAATGGAACCTGGGACTCTCAAAGTCAGATACTTGGGTACTCCCCACAAAGATGCAAGGGCCCCTCCAACTGGAGCAAATGCCCTATTCCCAACTCCTAGTGGTGGTGGATCCTCTCCTTCTACCCGATCACTGTGGCATCCTTCTGGTTCCTCTTTTTCCTTGATCCAGATTTATGCAGGAACATAATAAAATACACATATAATCATAAACATAGAGATGCAGCGGAAATAATGCTTCCTTTTATTAATAAAAAAATGACTGAAATATGCTTTAATAGAAATGAACAACTAGGGTACTAGTAGGCTTATCTCTGAGAAGAGATGTGGCGGCTATAAGCCGTTGAACTATGTTACATTGAGGCTCGGAGGCCTATTATAGACATCATGGAAATGAGCGGGCGAAGGCACTGGTAGCGTATCTCTAAGAAGAGATGTGATGGCTACAAGCCCCTTCACTGTGTTACAATGAGGCTCGAAGGCCTATTTATTGTTGAGAAACAATGAAAACCCGAAATGTCCAAAAACCTAACCCTAGGAGATGAAGCGCCAAAACTGTGGGCCCCGTTTGGGTAAATTGGTGTTTCAACTTCCTGGGGACGTAACTTTGGCATACGATCTTTGTTTGACGTGCTCAATACATCGTTAGAAAGATTTATCTAAGGAGTACAAATTTTGGTGTGAGAAACATCGATCCATCGACCCATGTTGCTCTTGGTTTTTCCAAAAAATGTCGTTTAGGGCCTCAAAATGATTTCGGAAGTTTAGGACCCGAAAAAATGCTCAGAATAATAAGTTGTGCTACAACTTGAAAATGGAAAGAACTGATGGTGGGGGTTAAAACATAATAGGTGGGTGGCCACCAATATCCACTTGGATCATCAAGGCCCCAAAATGGATCCGGGAGTGTAGGACCTGAAAAATTTCTAAAAATAGTAAGCTGCTGGAGATGAAGAACTGAAAGAGTTGATGGTGCGGGTCCAAATGGAATAGGTGGGTGGCCATCAATATCCACCTGGATCATTCCTCCCTCCTTAGGAATCAATGGTCCCCATTGTGTTAAGTTCCTCCATGGGGGGGAAAATTCTGCTGAACTTGGTATTGGATTTGTCCAGGTTGTTGCGGACGTGTTGGCGAATGTGCTAGATGTAGATATGCCACCGGTGGGCAGCCGTTGAAGGATCTGGGCCTCCTTGAGCAAGATTTTGATAGGATATCCTGTTCCCTCATCTTTCTTTCTTTTAGCCACCTATAAAATTTGTTATAGCAAAAGGTGGCTAAAACTTTTTGAGCCTTCAAGGAACACATTTTATTACTAAAAAGTGTTGGCTCTTGAAGACTCTTGAAGGCCTCATGCCTCTGTCCAAATCTTCACTGCTGTTCCCTTTTTTATACTCATAATTTCTGCTGTTTCCATAAGTGAAAATACTTCTGCAAAATCATCATTTTTCCCCTTCCTCCACTCAAAACTAACCTTCATTTGCTCCCCTTATTCTCCATAAAATTCCTCTATTTTTCATGACTCCCCTTCTCCCATTCATGAAAATCCTCTTTACATAGTTTAAAACTCATTTTTAAACTATACCGAAACCCCCAAATCCTTTGAAAAACCATTCAAAATCTATAAAAAACCCATTTTTTGCATAAAGGTTTAAGCCCCCTTGGGCTAAACCTTAAAACCACTTCCCCTCCATGTGCCCTAGCACTAGAATCAGGCGCTAACCCCTCATAGTGCTTATCGCATCGCAAAAGTCCAAGTGCACAAGTATTTTTGCCATGTTTAAAAATTTCCGATGCGATTAAGCCCATGTACATATCCCCCGCCGCTTTTCATTATATAACCTACGTCCGGGACCAAAAGTTTAAGTCCCGAGGCGCCAATCGCATCGCAAAATTCCAATGGGTAGATTGAAAAGCCCGAGCCTGAAGCTCCGATTGCGATTGGCCCTTTATTGTATACGCCTCGGCCCTATTATCATTCCATATAGACCAAGGCCTCACAGTCGGGCGCCCAACCATGTTATATATATTTTCCGCCCCGACCCACCAAAACTTTGTTTTATATTAAAACTTTGCGTTTTTCATGCATTATAAAGGGTTTCCGCCGGTTCGCTTTAAAAGCAATCCCCGCCGTTGATCGTAAGCCAATCAAACGACCCGCGCAACATCGCATCGCAAATTTCATTCAGTGCATTTGTTCCCCCTTTCGATTAACTACCCCCGACCGATGCTCAGCCGTTGATCTTCTCCCCGCTTTCCTCGGATCCGATGGCCCTCATTTTCTCCGATTGCGAACTTTCCCCCACCTTTGAACCCCTCTGATTCACTCTCCGTCGTCGATCTGATCTGCAGATCGACGGTCAGCGCTTAATCGCATCGGCCCTCCTGATCGCACAATCGCATCGGTGATTTTCGTTACATCCTCTCTTTTTCCCCCTCCGATTGCGATCCTCCGACTGGATCTGGACCGTCCACGTGTCCAGAGACGGCCCAGATCCTTCCTCATGGTTTCATCGCCCTCCGCCTTCCACCAAAGGGTTTTCAACGTGAATCTCCACTGTTGGATGCTGCCATCCAACAGCTACGCTCCTCCCCACATCCTCTGCAGCAGTTAAACCCATAACGCAGGATTTCTTAAATTCTTTTCGTATTTTGCAGGTTTGAATGGTTTGTTCCGTCATATTGAAGAGAAAGCCGAAGGCCGGGAACGCGATTCCCACGCGTTTGATCTATCAAAGGGAACCATTCACGGGGCTCAAATCCCACGTCTCGTCAATGTTTCATGAGGCATCGATGCCATACGAGCCATGCGCAGCTTGCACATCAACAAGACACTGTGATTTTAAATAAAAAATTAAAAGAGTATCAGTGTTGAAGACAAAATGCAGCAGGACAGGAGATTGAAGACAGATTTGTGGGGATTACGGCTAAGAATGATTATCAAAAGCCTAATCCCCCAAATTAAAACACGGTTAAAAGGTAAATCAAAAGATCTATTAGACAGAAAGGCCTCCATCGCCACATCTGAGGCGAATTGATTCCTCCCAGCTACCACAAAGCCACTTGTGCCTCAAAGCATGCAAACAGAGGCCGAAGTTATTGAGCAAAACCAGATATTTGCCTCAACGCAGCCAAACAGTTAATTCTGCTGAAAGAATTTAATGACAAAAATATGATCAGAGTTACTATAACATAGCGCAGAGCGTTAAAAGTCAACAAGAGCTTCCACTGAGCTTAAATCTTTAATGTATATCAATTAATACAGTGAAGCACCTATAAAATTCTCCATCGAGCCCCTCAAAGGCCGAGAAGTCATCATTCTGTATTAATTGACCTAAGAGATCTTTTATTAGATCTCACCTCCTCATTCTTCTATAAATACATCTGTAGAAGACAAGAAATTGTTGGTTGATCACTAGTTGTAATATTGGAACTCTCTGAAATAATACATAGTCTGTTGAAGTTGGAGAAGAAACTGAAGTCTTGGAAGTCCTGATGATGTTGTTGCATGCTTGTTACTGAGAAGGCTCTATCATTGGATCCATGAGCTTGGCTGTTGGTGAAGTATTCTGAACTGTTTAAATGTTTTCTCCTGTTTTCATTCTGTTCCATAATTTCTTACTACAGTAGGTTGAAATTTTTAGGCTAAGAAATGACTCCTGGAAGCACCTTAGACCTGTTCATCCTTCATTGTTTCATGTTTTCTTCTGCTGAAGTATTTTAGAGTCTTTAACCTCTCTCTTTAGTCTTCATGCTTTTTTATTTCCTTAATAGTTCGAATAGTTGGTTTCAACATGATTTATGGTTTTCCCTGCTTGTCTGCTGCCACTTAAAAACTGTTATTGAAGTCTCCCTTTGAAGTTTTTTGTTTACAGTGAGTCAAGGAGGTCTGTTCTGATCTTGCCCTTTGTCCTTGCTTGAACAGTTGGCTTAAAGGTCGTTATAATTGTGATCATAGATGTATTTAGGTGCTCCCTCTTCTATGACTGCAATTATCAGTAAATCTTTTATGTTTTCTAAAATCATTTGAAATAAAATCTTTGAGGAAATAGGGTGTTCCCCGAATCTTAGATTTCATTTTAAAAGTTTTTTTGAAATCATTGTTTGCTTAAAGGTGTGATTTGTAGAATTCATGGTTAGCCCTGTCTATCAAATGGCTCTTTATTTTTCAAATTGTGTTTTCAAATTCCCTTTGTTGAGAATGTACATTCTCTTTCCAAATCATTGATGTCCATCTCATTCCAAAACCAAAGGATCCTGTGGCCAAGTTAGATTTGCCCTCTGATATCCCATATCCATTGATAAGTTTGTCATGACCTCTTTTTGACTCCATTTCCCAAATGAAGCTACTACTTCCTCTTTCTACCTATCTTTCCTAGACCTTTCATATCCTGCTATATCAATTCAACCAAACAAATAAACAAACACTTGCACTTAATAACTATTCTAGAATCCATACTCTAAGCACACAAGATAAACCTTTGCAAACAAACATTTGAGAGATCCCTCTCTGGGAACAGGATGACTAGATCCTGGAACTCTAAATATTGGTTCTGATGTTGCCTTGTCTTTTGATTTTCCAAACTATCAAAACACGAGACACCAACATAATGGCGATCATGGTGGGACCGAATCCAGAATCATTTTCATTTTAAGGTAACCATAAGATATCAGAGATTTGTTTCAAAGAACATTTGTTATATCAACCAACTGAGCCACCAGCAACTAACATTTCTGGCGACTCCGCTGGGGAAACTTCCCTTAAAATAAATAAAAACTTGTGAGTAAAAAGCAGGCTTGAGTCAAGCACTACCAAAGAATGGTAATCATGATAAAAATTGTTTGAATCAATGAAAAACTAGGCAAACCCTAGGATTCTCATAAGACTTTATCTAACCTTGAAAAATCAGTTGGCTTAGCCATAAGAGTACATTGTCTTTGTCTCATAATCGTAGCTAAGTTTTGAAACAGAGTTAGCATATTCTTAGAAACAACACAATTGAAAAATAACTCAGAAAACACCAAAAATATTTTAGATTGGTATCTAATAAACATGGTGGTGGACCATAAAACCTTTTACCTCTGAAAAGAGATAAACACTTGCACTTGGCGACTCCACAATCCTTAACAGACCTTAAGACTCCACTGGGAAGAACATTTGTCATTATAACATTGTTTAAAATTCAGTTAGAGGACTGTAGGATTTGAATTTGTGAAACAGAATTAGTTGACCTCTTAAAGACTGTCACATCTGGTTGAAATTTTCCTGTTTATTTGGGTCTGGAAAACACAGCATAGTGGCTCCTAGAAATATTCACACTAGAGCCTATCCTGACCCTGATCCACCTGAGATAGTTGATAACCCAGAAAATATTCTTAGGAAGTCTCCTAGGATTAAATTATCAACTGTTTTCAGAGCACCCTTGAGAGCAAATTCAGTCCCTGAAAAATCTTGCAGCTCTACAAGATTCATATGGTGGTGGACCATTAAAACATTTTACCTCTTTACGAGTTAAAAATTATCCACCTAGCGACTCCACACAATGAAACTCCCAAAGGACCAAATGACTCCATTGGTAGAAGACCCTGAACTGATTGACTAGACATAGTGACCTTTTTCTTGATTTACAAACATGATTCCAACAATACAACGAAGATATGCCCCAATGAGTAGAGATCATATCCCTCGGTTTCCACATAAGATGCCCCGGGTGAATTGGGATGACAACCTGCCTGTTTTTCAAGGTGAAAAGTTTGATGACCCTTTATTACATCTCATCAAATTTCATATACATGTATGGAGGTTGAAATTTGAATGGCATGAAGACTGCCTAATGAAAATATTCATGTTAACATTAGAAGGAAAAGCTAGGGATTGGTATTGTTAGCCACCTATAAAATTTGTTATACCAAAAGGTGGCTAAATCATTTCTGGAGTCTCCAAGGAACATATTTTACTGCTAAAAAATGTTGGCTCTTGAAGACTCTCAAAAGGCCTCATGCCTCTGTCTTAAATCTTCACTGATGTGCCCATCTTAAAATCCTGCCGATTCCAAAGAAAGAACACTGTTGCAAGCACCTTTTTCCTTTTCCCCCTCCTTCCAAAACTGACCTCATTTTCTCCCTACATTTCCCATGAAAATCCCTAATTTTCATGTCTTTTCCCCTTTCC
>JAXQQM020084850.1:0-20000 GCA_034641835.2 Pinus albicaulis
CATCAAGTTACTGTGTGATAGTCAAAGTGCAATACATTTGGCTAAGAATCCGGCCTATCATAGTAAGTCAAAGCATATTCCAATTAAGTACCATTTTGTAAGACAGGTTATTACTGAAAGGGGAGACTCTCTTGAAAAGGTGCATACAAAGGAAAACTGTGCAGACATGTTCACGAAACCAGTTTTGTTGGAGAAGCTGCGTTGGTGTTTGGCTTCTCTTGGCTTGCATAAAAGATAAAATAATAAAGAACAGGGCATCAGGCTAATTGTTGTCAAGGTGGAGATTGTTGAGATTTTCTGTTTTGAATAGAATAGGAAAAATCTCAGTAGGTGACAAAAATTAGGAAATTTTTGCTAGATTAACTCCAGTTTGTTGGGAGGGAGTTAATGCTAGCTAAATTTGAGTTGAGAGCTGTTAGATTCTCCTGCTATATAACAGATAGCCATACGGATGTTTTGGAGAGAGTGTGTGAGAATTGTAATCTCCTGTTTGAATTAATAAGATTGCCAATGCCCTGTTGTGTGGACGTAGCCCAAGAGGTTTGGGTGAACCACGGTAAAAACACTGTGTCTTTATGTGCTTGATTGGCTTGCTTCTCGTTGTTTAATGTTTTCTTCCGCTCGTGTTAAAACCTCCAAACACTCCCCACATTGATTGAGTGCACAATCAATGTAAAGGAGACACAACCATCTGGGGAGTTATGGGATCTCATTCATCGGCTGCAATAATAAGAGACACAACCAGCAAAATTAGTAGGAGAGACAACATCGCAAAACAGGCTTCAACGGCCAATTAGCAAAACAGGCTTCTATCAACAGGCGAGTTTTAGGTTCGATTGCAGGTGGAACCTAACATGAATTTAGGCATTGTACGTATATGATCAGTCACAATGCATTGTAAAGACAACTTCCGAAGATAGTCCGCTCCCAGTTGTTTCATCGATAGAGAAGGGATTATTGAAGAACCCATGTTCATTCCGTATTGCATTCCTAAAGGCTCATACTGTGTGTTCGTTTCTATGTGTTATTGAAGAGCCGAGTTGTTGTTTCATTGATAGAGAAGGGATTTGCATCGACGAGACGAATGAAAAACGTTGTGTCATATTTGTTGCAGCCATGACAGGTATGCTTCTGGTATTTATTTTGGTATGGTTAGTTATTAATCACATATATCATCAGTTTAGTTTATATATCATTAGTCAGTTTAATTTATATATCATTAGTTTACTGTGTCATGTATCAAGATATATTTCTCTAAATAATTATATTTAGCCTTTTCTGGAATTATTGTTCTTCTTCACTTTGTCATAGATGTTAAAGCTATATGCCATTTCCCTTCACTGATGCTCACAAGCGATTATCTCCCATCCACTCTATTTTGTTAACCGTTAATTTTGTATATATATATTATTTTTCATTTTTATATCATTATAGATTTTAAATATTAATTTTTGAACTCAAGTATCATTACTCATTTAAATTTGTGTATAAATTATTGTTTTACAATCCATAAATTTCATGTTTTATCTTTTCTTTTTTTAAATATTTGATTTCGTTATTTTAAATATTTAATTTATGCAGTTTAGTTTATATATCATCAGTTTACTGTCTCATGTATCAAGATAAATTTCTCTAAATAATTATATTTAGCCATTTCTGGAATCATTATTCTTCTTCAATTTGTCATAAATGTTAAAGCTATACGCCATTTCTCTTCACAGATGCCTGCAAGCGATTATCTCTTCTTGACTTTGTCATAGATGTTAAAGCTATATTCCATTTCACTTCACAGATTCCTGCAAGCGATTATCTCCCATCCATTAGCTCTATTTTATTCACCATTATATATATATATATATATTTTGATTTTTATATCATTATAGATTTTAAACATTAATTTTGAACTCCCGTATCATTACTCATATAAATTTGTGTATAAATTATTGTTTACATTCCGTAAATTTCATGTTTTATCTTATCTTTTTTAAATATTTGATTATGTTATTTTAAATATCGAGGTTATTCAATAAATATTTATATAAAATTAAATTAATATCATATAATTAAATTTATTGTTCTATATTATATAATATTGGATTTATATGATTTATATTTATATTGTTATTAGTGCATGAATTTTTTAGTTAATTATTATATTTGAATTGTTTAGTTAGATTTGTATTTGTATAATTATTTATTAATTGAAATTATATAATAAAGAAAGGAATATTTTTTTGAATTGAATTTTTGGATTTATATGTGATGGTTTATAATGTGAAAGGATATCTTTGTATTCTTTTATTATATGTAACTATTTATCATTTGAAAATTAGATGATATAAAATAGTTTAAATTGTTTTATTAGTAGAATTGTTTTATTTATATATGATATGTGAAATATATGCATTTGTTTATTCAAATGTGAAAATATGCTTTAAAATTTTTTATTTTTTTTTTAAATGTACCCATAAGTTGTAATTTTTAAAAATATATTATATTTTTTTAGATGACACAACATTGATATTTATGTATAGAAGTTTTTTGTTTATAATGATAGGTATATGTTGGTGTATTTTATGTGTTTTCTCAAATGAAAGAAATTTTTGTTTGTTTATGTGATATGATGGTTGTGTTTTTCCTAATTAGATGATATGATTGCATTGAACCGTAATATTATGTTGACAATTTTTGCAAGTTTAATTTGTATATGTTTATGTATGTATTTGTTTTATTATTTGTAAGATCATATAATGATTATGTTTCTTACATAATATGATGATTTTTGATTTCTAATTGATAACATGTTTTTGTTTGTTTGATAATGAGAGAGAGGGATAATAAGAGTGAGGGGTGGGAGATAGAGAGAGAGGAGGGGGGGAGAGAGAGAGATGAAGATGGAGGAATGTGAGAGGGAGAGAGAGAGAGGGAGAGAGGGAGGGAGGGTAGGGAGGGAGGGGGGAGGGAGGGTAGGGAAGGGGAGGGGGATGCAGGGTTAGAGAGAGAGAGAGAGAGAGAGAGAGGTAAGGGGGAGAGAGGGAGAGAGATATGGGTAGGAAGGGGGAGAGAGAGAGGGGGGAGGGGGGGCGGGCGAGGGGGAGAGATAGAGAGAGGGGGGAGGGGGGGCGGGCGAGAGAGGGGTTGGGGGGGGGGGAGAAATATGTGGGGGGATAGAGTGGTAGATAGAGTAGGAGTGGGAGGCGGAGAGAGAGGGGGAGTGAATCCAGAGGGGGGGAAGAGAGAGGGGTGGGGAGGGAGAGAGAGAGAGAGAGCGCAAGGGGACAAAGGGCGAGGGAGAGGGAGAGGGAGAGGGAGACGGGGGGAGGGGGGGGGATATGGAAGTTGAAGGGGATGGGGAGAGAGAGAGAGAGAGAGAGAGAGAGAGGGAGAGAGAGAGATAGGGAGGGGGACCAGGGAGAGAGAGAGAGAGAGAGAGAGAGAGAGAGAGAGAGAGAGAGGGAGAGGGAGAGGGGAAGAGGGAAGGAGAGAGTGTCAGAGAGGGAGAGGGGGATTAGGAGAGGGAGGGAAGGTGAGGGGGGGAGAGCAGTAGAGATATGGAGAGAAGAGGGTGGGAGGAGAGAGAGATATATATATATAGATAGAGAGAGAGAGCGGGGCAGGGGAGAAGAGAGGGGGAGGGAGGGGGGGGCAGAGGGGGTGGTAGTGAGCCTGTGTCTGTGTGTGTGTGAGAGAGAGAGAGAGAGAGAGAGAGAGATAGAGATAGAAAGAGAGAGTATTGTAGAGGGGTAGTTGAGGGAGAGGTACGAGAAGAGAGAGGGAGGGGGAAGGTGAGAGGGGGAAAGTGGGAAGGGGGAGAGGGAGAGAGTGATGAGGGGAGAGAGAGAAACGCAGGCGGAGGAAGCATGAGAGAGAGAGAGAGAGAGAGAGAGAGAGAGAGAGAATAGGGGGAGGGGTAGTGGAGGGAGAGGTAGGAGGAGAGAGTGGGAGGGGGGGAGAGAGGGGAAAAATTGGGAGAGAAACAGAAATGGAGGTAGAGAGAGTGAGAAAGAGAGAGAGAGAGATGAGGAGGGAGGTGGAGATAGAGAGAGACAGAGATGGGGAGGGAGGGGGGGAGATATAGAGAGAGGGGGGTAGATAGAGGGAGAAGGGGAGAGAGAGGGAGAGGGAGAGAGATAGGGGGAGGAAAGGGAGAAGGATAGGGGGAGAGAGCGGTAGATACAGGGGGAGGGGGACGGGTAGAGAGAGAGGGGATGGGGTAGAGAGAGAGAGAGAGAGAGAGTAGGGGGGAGGGCGGTGGAGGGAGAGGGGGGAGGAGAGAGAGGGAGGGGGAGGGAGAGAGGGGGGAAGTTGGAGGGAAAGGGAAAGGGAGGTGGAGATACAGAGAGAGATAGAGAGAGATGAGGAGGGAGGGAGGGATAGAGAGAGAGATATGGTAAGGGAGGGAGAGAGATATAGAGAGAGGGGTGTAGATAGAAGCAGAGATAGAGGGAGAAGGAGAGAGAGAGGTAGACAGAGAGATATAGGCGGCAACAGGGGAGAAACATATGGGGGAGGGAGCGGTAGAGACATGGGGAGGAGGAAGGGGAGAGATATATGGGGTTGGAGTGAGAGAGGGGGAGAGGGGGGGAGGAAGAGAGAGGATTGGGGTGAGAGAGAGAGAGAGAGAGAGGGAGAGAGAGAGCAAGGAGGTAGAGGGAGGGGGAGGGGGAGAGGGAGAGGTGAAGGGGGAGATATGGTGTTTGAAGTGGAGGGGAAGGGAGTGAGAGAGAGGAGGGATGGCAGAGGGAGAGAGAGAGAGTTAGAGAAAGAGAGAGAGGGTGAGCGACATGGATATGGGAGGGTGAGTGTGAAAGTTAGAGTGGGAGAGAGAGAGAGAGAGAGAGAGGGAGAGGGAGAGGGAGAGGGGAATAAGGAAGGAGATAGGGTGAGAAAGGGAGAGGGAGATCAGGAGAGGGAGGGTAATGGGGAGAGGGGGTAGTGGGAGAGAGAGGGAGAGAGGACGGTGGGAAGAGAGAGAGAGAGAGAGAGAGAGAGAGAGAGAGAGAGAGAGCAAGGAGGTAGAGGGAGGGGGAGAGGTAGAGGAAGAGGGGGAGATAGGGTGTTTCAAGTATAGGGCAAGGGAGTGAGATAGAGGAGGGATGGTGGGGAGAGAGAGGGAGAGGGAGAGAGAGAGATATTGAGAGAGAGAGAGGGAGAGGGAGAGAGAGAGATATTGAGAGAGAGAGAGGGTGAGCGACAGGGATATGGGAGGGGGAGAGTGAAAGTTAGAGTGTGTGCGTGTTAGAGAGAGAGAGAGAGAGAGGGATATAGGGAGAGGGAGAGGGGAATAGGGAAGGACATAGGGTGAGAGAGGGTGAGGGAGATCAGGAGAGGGAGGGCGATGGGGAGGGGGGTTAGCAGGAGAGAGACTGAGAGAGGTGGGTGGGAAGAGAGAAAGAGAGAGAGAGAGAGGAGAAGAGAGGGGGGGAGTGGGTAGAGAGATGGAGGGAGCGAGTGTGTGTTTGTTTGTGTGTGAGATATATATATATATATATATAGATATCTAGAGAGAGAGAGAGAGAGAGATAGAAATACAAAGATATTAGGGGGAGGGGGAGGGCGAGTGGAGGGAGAGGCAAGAGGAGAGAGAGAGGCAGGGAGAGAGAGGGAGAGAGAGAGGGAGAAGGAGAGAGAGAGAGGGAGAGGGAGAGAGATAGGGGTAGGAATGGGAAAAATATAGGGGGGAGAGAGCGGTAGAGACAATGAGAGGGGGAGGGGGAGAGAGAGAGGGGGCATGGAGCGAGGGAGGGGGAGAGGGGAAGAGTGGGGTAATGAGAGAGGAGTGGGGCGAGAGAGAGAGAGGGAAGATGGAGAAGGAGAATGAGAGGGTGAGGGTGGGGAAGGGCGGTTGAAGGGGAGGGGTAGGGGGAGTGGGAGAGAGAGAGAGAGGATGGATATGGTAGGGGAAGAGAGTATGAGAGGGGGAGGGGGAGAGTGAAAATGAGAGTGAGATAGAGAGAGAGGGAGAGGGAGAGGGGAATAGGGAAAGAGAGAGGGTGGGAGAGGGATAGGGGGATCAAGAGAGGGAGGCCGATGGGGAGGGGGGAGAGTAGGAGAGAGATGGAAAGAGGACTGAGAGAGAGAGAGAGAGAGAGAGAGAAAGAGAGAGAGAGAGAGAGGATAAGAGAGGGGGAGAGAGTGGTGAGAGAGAGGGAGGGAGCAAGTGTGTGTACGATTGTGTGTGTGTGTGTGTGTGTGTGAGAGAGAGAGAGAGAGAGAGTAGGGGGAAGGGGAGGGGGAGGAGAGGGAGGCAGGAGGAGAGAGCGGGAGGGGGAGGGAGAGATGAGAGAAGTGGGAGGGAATGGGAAATGGATTTGCAGAGAGAGAGAGAGAGAGAGAGAGAGAGAGAATGGAGGCGGAGAGAGAGAGAGAGATAGAGAGAGAGGTATGGATGGAGAGAGAGGGAGAGAGGGAGAGAGAGAGAGAGGGAGAGAGGGAGAGGGAGAGAGAGAGAGAGAGGGAGGGGGGCTATGGGAGAGAGAGAGAGGAAGGGAGGGAGGTGGAGAGAGCGGGAGAAGGAGATATAGAAGGGGAGAGATGGAGAGAAGGAGAGGGAGAGATAGGGCAGAGGGAGGGGAGGAAGAGAGGGTGGGAGATAGAGGGGTAGAGAGAAGGGGACGTAACTTTTGTGGGTGGTTCATATCTCTTAAAGAGGATATAAAAAGCTACCCCTAATGGCCTCCCTAATTCCACTTTTGGAGGTTGATAACGCTCCCCTAAATTTTTTTTTCTAGTAGTGAAGTGATGTTGTTTATGTTTATGTTTATTCTATATTTCCCACATTTTATATATTGCATGCTAGAAAATTTAAATTAGTAAATCTAGAAGTTGAGATAGCCTTGTAAATTTAGATTTCATATTTTATGTATAATTTTAGCAAATGTATTGTGATGAACTATCCAGTGCAATATGCAAGTTACTGTAGGAATCATATTGGTATCAGAGTAGGTAGCTTTGGGTGTTTTGTTGTAGTTTTCAAGGGATCTAGATTGGTTTAAGTAGAAAGTTTTAAAACCCCACATATGGCCAAAAAAATATATTCAAAACCCTTGAGATGTGTCAAAGGAGATTTTCTCAAGGGTAGAATAATAGGCTTTAGATATCAACCATAACATGAATCTCCTTATGGATGCTCTCGATAACATGTTGGATGTATGTTCAAACATATAGGCCAAACCATAGGAGAAATTGGAGGATAGAGATGAACCAAAGAGGAAATCTAAGAAATAATGCAAAAAGGAACAACCTAGCTCATGAGTCATGAAGCATTCAAAGCTTCAATATGGAAACAAAGGTATACATCAAACCATATAAGGTGAGATTGATGCTTTCAATTTAAATCACTAATTAAAATAGTTATAGATTTATTTTATTGTTTTGAACGTAGAGGAAGGACATGGATTTTTATTTATCATATGAGATTAGAGGGCCATGCTTAGATATGATGGGCAAGCAACAAATAAGCCCTAATACTAGAGGTATATCCTCTAGTGATTATGTGGGAGGATTTCAAAACTCTTATAAAGTCAAATTTCTACCCTATCAGGTATCTAGATGACTAATGGTTTTAGTTGAATTACTTCAAGCAAGGATGAATGCTGAGATTATTAAAGTACATGAAATTTAGGAAAATGAAAATAATTTTGGGTATCTCTCCAAAGAACCAAGAATTTCTCCTCAAGTATATGAGGGGTTTAAATATTTGTCTGCAAAAGTAAGAGATTTTTAAACCCATAAGAATGATGAGGCTTGTCTATAGGAACAATACCAAGAGAACATGCACCCAATGAAAGGGATATAATGTGGGTCAAAGTAGAAGTATCACAATTAAGCTTTATAGGAGCAAGAGATGGAGTAGAAATGGGGGGAAGACTAAAATACAATATCCATATCACATTAGTGAAAAGATACAAAAAACAACTAAAATCACTGTAAAATTGAAGGTAATTCACATGAGAAGTGTTGGAAGCTACATCTACAGCTCAAGTCAAAGAACCAAAGCAATGATGCTAAGAATAAAAATATAAAAGCGATATATTAAAATAATTAGGTGGAAAGAAGCTCATATGTGGATGAGAAGATTGTATATTCATTAATGTAGAAGGGGATGAATCTAAGTAGCCTTAAAAAATAAGAAGTGAAGGAAATTACCATACTCTTCCATATAAAGCCACAAGTCAAGAAGACAAAAATTGATGCTCCATTCGACTCCTAATCATAGGACAATCTCCTAGAAATAAATCTAGTTCCGAAATTGGGACTGAGGACTCATGACCATCCTAGCTAATAACCATTAAGATGCGTCAACATGGAGGAAACGATTAAGGTAGAAAAACCTATGCCTAATAAAATTTAATATTATTGTTAATTTTATTGATGAAGTAGAATTATATGTAGTTCCACTTGATGTATGTACATGTGGGATGCAATATTTGGGTGAAGAGCCATCTACTATGAAACAAAAATGATGGAGATCATTCACCATCACATTGATTCACGTAGATATTGGTGGCCACCCTTCTATTCCACTTGGACCCCCACCATCGTTTCTTTCATTTTTTTCAATTTCCTTAATTATAGCACAATTCACTATTTTTAGCAGTTTTTCGGGTCCTAAACTTCCGGAGATGTTTTGAGGGCCTAAACAATTTTTTTTGGGAAAATAGCGAGCAACATGGAAGTTCCTTAGATTTTTCTCAATCCAATGTTGTAGTCCTATGATAGATATTTCTAATGTGGTATTGATCACGTCAAATAGAGATCATATGCCAGAGTTACGTCCCCGGGAAGTTGATGTACCAATTTACCTAAACAGGGTCCATAGTTTTAGTGATTCATATCCTAGGGTTAGTTATTTGAATGTTGAGGATTTTTCATTGTTCCTCAATAATAAATAGCAATTTGAGCCTCATTGTAACACAGTTCAGTGGCCTGTAGCTACCACAATCTTCTCATAGATAAGTTACCAGTGCCCTAGCTATTTTATTTCCATTCTGTTTGTAAGCATATTTCATTTATTTGTTATTAATGAGATAAAGTTTTATTTCTGTTGCATCTCTACATTTATATGTATTTTTGTATTTCATTGTCTTAGTGCATAAATCTGGATCAGTGGTATCAGAGAAGTCTTCTCTTTCTCAATCCTTCTTTGCATGTCCCCAACGTGGTCGAGATATAAGGAGTTAGGGATCTATCTAGTTGAAATTTTGTAAGATCAGCCTCGTAAACCCCAACAACCACACATGGGGGAGAAAAGAAAGATGAGGGATAAGGAGATCCTATCAAAATATTTCTTGATGAGGCCCTCGAGAAAAACAGGAACATGATGATGGAAAAAGTTTCCCATATCCTTCAATGGCTACCCATTGGTGATGCATCTACATCCAGTAGCCACTCTGGAGGTGCAAATCCTTTTAAGTTACAATTAAAATTTGACAGCCCCATATTTAAGGGCCAAATAGATGTAGACTTCATAGATGGATGGTTGAATCTATTAGAAAGATATTTCTTAGTTCAATACTTTTTTTGTTTAAGAAAGTATTACTTTTTCCCTCCTCAAAGCCGCCCCCCATGTCAAGGACTGGTGAGAAACCTACTTGAAGAAAAAGGGCGAGGGGGAACCCTCTCTATTCTCGTCTGCACTGACTCAGAATTATTTTCGAGATGCCATCAAGGGAAAATATTATCCCATGAGGAGCTATGAGGAAAAATACATACAATGGAATACATTGCGGAAACAAAGGGATCAATATTTCGTTGAGCTGACGAATTTATTCCATACCATGAGCACAATGTTGAGTATCAAATATTCGTAGAAGCATTTGGTACTGAAGTACCACAATTGTTTGAACATATGTATTCACGACGAAATGGTGCTCCTCAACATCTCCTCGCTTAGTGCGGCATACTGGTATGCTGCCAAGATTGAGAAAAATGTCAAAGAGAAGAAGTGAGACTTTGGATCTGAAAATCAGAAGCAAGGGAAAGGTGCCCCTGAACCACAGAACAAAGGACAAAGACAATGCAGAGCATCTCGAGACAACCCACCAAAGACAAAAATAAATAATAACACCATGAATCCAAAGAAGGACAACGAGAAGTGGTATGAGTTCCATAATAGCTCTACTCACAACATAAGTGAGTGTCAGGCCAAGTAGTCACTGGTGGCTGAGTTGAAGGTTTCTGAATCAGATGCATGCTCCGACTCCAAATCAGAAACTGAAAAGGGGAATGACAAAGGCTAGCGTATTATCAATGTGGATCCCAATGCCATCGTCTCCAGCACGAAGATCCAGAAGAAGGAACCATCCACCAACTCATTTGTAGTGTCGTACTTCGATGACATCCTGATCTTCATATAGACTTGGGAAGAGCACCTCCACCACATTTGACAAGTCCTCCAAACAATACAACAATGCAATTTGTGTCCCAATTCAGAGAAGTGCACTTTTGGGATGACCCAGCTTCAATATCTTACATACATTATTGATGAGCCATGGTTGAATGTGGATCCAACCAAGATCCAATTCATTCAGGATCGGCCAACCCCAACCACTGTAATAGAGCTCCACAACTTTTTGGGCCTTGCGAATTTTTGCCACAGGTTCGTGTTGGGATTCTCTCATATCACTTGCCCCTTGAGTCAAGTCACCAAGGGAGGGATGAAGAAAGAATTATTTTGGTAGAAATATCAATAGAAGGCATTTCTAGAGTTCAAACATCACCTCTTCCTTACACAAGTGCTTACATTACAAAACTTGCAACAACCATTTGAGGTCAAGACAAATGCCTCTGACTATGCTATTGTGGTTGTTCTTAATCAACAGAGACATCCAATGGCATGTCACAATGAGACACTTTCTGACACAGTTTGAAAGTATCCCACTTATGACAAAGAGATGTACTCCATTGTGAAAGCTTTCTGAAAATGGAATCATTACATTTTGGGAAAGGAAACAGTCATCCACACAAACCACTAACCCTTGTAGTTCATATAGACACAGGGGAAGTTGCAGAATAATCACCATTAGAAGTGGTCCACATACTTGCAAAAATTTCATTTGAACATCAATTATAAGAAGAGCAACACTAATAATGTTGAAAACTGCCTTAATTGACTATTGATTGTAGTGCTAACCAGTGTGCTGAACTCTTCTGGGCACGAGAGTTCAAATTGGACGCTTCTCTAGCAAAGCAATCTATAATTCAGCCATGCATACAATACACTCTTGAAGGGTAAGCGAGTTCCATATTTACAACTCTGGGATGCCCTGCTATGTGACTTGTGACACCTTTTTTCTCCTTCAAGAAAGCGTACCAAGATGATTTGGGAAGCATGCTACAGTTGGGTCGTTGGGAATTTTGGGGTCGAGAAAACAATGGAAGTACTGTAGAATTATTTCTATTGGCCAAACCTTTGACATGATGCTGGGAAGTACATCAAGTCTTGCACTGCCTATGTCATTGCCAAACCAGCCATCAAGAAGCAAGGACTCTATACTCCACGGTGTACCCCTAGTCGACCTTGGGAATCCATCTCCATGGATTACATGTCGGGACTTCCTTATACTAAGCATTGAAATGACTGTGTTTTTGTGGTCGTTGACAGATTCTCAAAGATGGCCATTATGAAAACCTACAAGAAGAATATTACAACAGAAGCCACTACTAAACTCTTCTTTGAACAAGTGTGGGTACACTTTGGGATCCTAGAGTCTATCATCTCACATCAGGACAATAGGTTCCTGAGTAAATTTTCGTCTAGCCTCTGGTCGATGGTGGACACCAAGCTTAACAAGTCCATAAATTTCCATCTGCAAACTAATGGCCAGACATAGGTCATCAACTGGATGATCGTACACATTTTGTGCATGTACAACTCAAAGCATCCACTCGAATGGGATGAGAGCATCCCCTATCTACAACATAAATATAACTGGGCTCTCCATTGCTAAAAAAACCATAGCCCCTTTCAGGTGAGCTTAGGATTCGAACCACTGTGTCCCATTGGCATAGCCATGCCATTTGCGGCTGCTGAAGTAGATTGAGCTGGTGTCCAATGTAAGGCTGACAAGTCAAACAACTTCATTCAAATCAGTAAGCACATCTGCCAACAAGTTCATGACATATTGTACAAAGCCAGTGCTAAGTACAAGCACTGACATGATCAACATTGGGTGACACATAAATTCCAGGTCGGTGACAAAGTGTGTCTACATTTTCCAAAGGAGAGGCTCGCAGGACCTCGCCGCAAGATTCGCCCACTCCGATATGTTCCATACACCATCACCAAGGCTATAAGGGACAATTCCATTTAGCTCACCATTCAAACATTCCTTGGTGTGCACCGAGTATTCAATGTGTACAGCCTTAAACACTAGTTTCTGACCCTACTTGACATATCCGGCATGGAAGAATAACTCACAACAAAATATTTAAACCCCTATTGCATGGAACAAGCCACAACTGATCATATCATGGATACAAATATCAAGCATGCCCAAAAACAAAGGATCTCGATATATCGAGTTGCCAAAGTAGGCCAACTACTTCACCATGGAAAGTAGCTGACCAGCGACGAAGTTCAGCAGAAGTTTCCTCATCTCAGGGAGGAACTCAAGGCAATGGGGACCATTTCTTCCTAAGGGGGGAGGAACGATCTGGGTGGATATTGGTGACCACCCAACTATTCCACTTGGACCCCAACCAATGTTTCTTTCACTTTTTTCGGTTTCCTTAATTATAGCACAATTTACTATTTTTAGCATTTTTTCGGGTCCTAAACCTTTGAAGCCGTTTTGAGGCAGTAAATGAAGTTTTTGTGGAAAATATGGATCAATATGGGAGTTCCATTGATTTTTCACACCCAAAAGTTATATTCCTTGGATAGATATTTGTAACAAGGTATTGAGCGTGTCAAAGAGAGATCATATGCAAAAGTTACGTCCCCGGGAAGTTTATGTACCAATTTACCCAAACAGGGTCCATAGTTTTGGATTTTCATCTCCTAGGGTAAGGTATTTGTATGTTTGGGCTTTTCAATTGTTCCTCAATAATAAATAGGCATTTGAGCCTCATTGTAACATAGTTTATAGCCTTGTAGCCATGACATACCTTCTTGGAAATAGGCTACCACCGCCCTAGCTAGTTAATTTCCATTCTCTTTGTAAGCATATCTCAGCTATTTGTTACACCGAGAGGTGCTCTGTAACCCAGTATAGGGTACACGTGTAGATTTAATGTGAGAAATGTACGGTAAGATATGTATTGTAAATAAACATTTGAAATGTCGGAGTATATTGACCAACACTCAAAAAAGAGGTATGGTAAATGGATAAACCTCTTTTTATATTTAGTCCATAAAGAAAACTAAAAAATGAGGTTTTATTTAGGTGAATCCTATGGGCCAAATACCATGGGCTAAATATTATGGGTCAAATACCATATTTATAAAAGAGGTATGGTAAATAAATATAAATATAAATAAACCATAGGTATGGTAAAAATAAAACCTCTTTTTATATTTACACCATACTCTTTATATTTACGAACACTCACAAAAGAGATTTTATTTAGGTGATGCCCAAGGGCCAAATACCCTAATATTAATCTTAAAAGATTAATAATAATATTATTTAGGTTTGTATTTAAGTACACTACATGCATGCATTGAATATCTCACTTAAAAACGTAAACATAAATGTAAATATAAAAGTAATGTTTAACATTTAATATTTAAAATTTAATATAATTAATCTAATGTTGGCCCTAATGAAAAATCACTTCTCCCCTTAAATATATAAATTTAACACAAATAGAGTATCTAATTGTATTTGTGAGGAAGCATCTCTTCCTTTTCTCTTCATTTTTTTCTCTACTTTTTTGTTTTTACCTTTTCATCTACTTCGACTCCATGGATGCAGTCATGTGTAACCAATCACTCTTACAACCAAATTAGATTGATTTAATTTATGCATTGGGAAAAACACCACCAAATTAGAATGATTTAATCTATGTGTTGGGAGAAACACCGCCAAATTAGAATGATTTATTTTCTGTCTTGCTCGAAACCTTGGTCGGCTCTAAAAAAAAGTGATTTCAAGAATATGTTTCTAAATTTATAAAAAAACAACCTAGATCCATATTAATTTTGGATCTATCAAGCACTGAGAGGGATCAAATATTTATAGGTGCAAACTTTTCGTCAACTTTTGCACTCAAGAAAGAAGTTTTCACCTCTAGAGGTTTGATCCCTCTCAACGCTTAATAGATCGAGAGTTAAGATGGATCTTGGTTTATTATTAATTAAATGAAGTTTTATTTCCACTGCATCTCTTCCTTTATGTGTATTTTTTCATTTCATTATATTCCTGCATAAATCTGGCTCAAACACACTTAAGGGAAACTCCAAAAATTTATTTTTAAGTGCTAACAAAGCTAAGAAACTAATTAGTTCTAGAAAAAAGTATACTTTACTATTTTTAAGATAAAATTAGTTTGTAGAACAGTTCGCAAAAGAAAGGTCATCCTTAGGGGGTTATACCAAGGAAAAAACACAACAATTGGAAGAGTATATACATGTATACAGGGTTTTGCTCTAGAATCCTAAAGGGCTACCACCCAAGAGGAAAGCGGAGAATGAGATCCAATTGTTTTGACACTTTCCATTACCAAAGGTTAATTGATTATAAAGGGAAATGAGGTGAAGAAGTAGTTGTAATACCAATTGGAATGTGGTGTTATTCGACCGTACCTCACATGTGGGTCACCCATTATAATTATGCCTAAGAAGGATGTGACTTGGTGGATGTGCATTGGCTATAGGTTTTAAAAAAAATTATTCTCAATAATGGGTTCCTCTTGCCTATGATAGAGGATCTCTTATGCAACAAGATAAATACTTCCCCAAGATAGACTTACAATCACATGGTCACTAGGTTTGAGTCAATGAAGAATATACCTAGAAGACCACCTTCAAAGCTAGAGAAGGTTTGTATTAGTGGTTAGTTATGATATTTAGCCTATTAAATGCACTAAATAAATTCATGAAGTCAATTAATGATATATTGTGCACATGTATAATTTCATTTTTTATTGTTTATTTGGATTATTTACTAGTATACATTGCTACCTACAAGGAGAACATATCACATTTGACGTAGGTTCTAGAGACTTTGAAGAAGCAGTAAACCATTTTCACATCTCAAGAAGTGTGATTTATCACAATAGACTATGGTGTATTTGGGATATATGATAGGTGGAGGAGATTTGAAGATAGATCGTTCCAAGATGGAGGTCATCATGTTACGAGATTTTTGAGTGGGGAAAGGGTTATCTAAGAGCCTTTAAGGTGTTAAAGAAGAATATTAGTCAAAAATTGGTTCTAGCATTTATAAAATGATAATATCCCTTCGAAGTGGAGACATATGCATGTGGGGATGTTATGGGAGAAATCTTGATGCTAATTAATTAAATTAAAAAAAAATTACAAAATTCGTACAAATGTAAAATAAAATTAAAACAAGAACCTATTGTACTAATACTAAAAATCTCTAATAAAAGAATAAATCAATTCAGATCTATTTTAACCTAGATATTTTATACATTAATCAATTATGTTTTTATTTTCTTGTAATCCATCTTAATGCTTATTAAACCTTCCATTAAAATAGATCTATCCTAATATGTATATCAATCCCATTAACAAAGCACTAGAAGCCAACTAGGTAACAAAATAGCCCTACCACTACATTATGTACTACTTAGAAACAAGCATTAATGAAGTGATAAGTGGTGGAAGTTCCATGATAATAGCCTCAAATATATATAAAGGTATTTTATCATCATAGGAAACAACTAGATGATTTAGAGTCGTTAATGAAGTACATAAAAACTCAATTTTATCACCATAAGCAAAAAATAGAAGATTTAGATTCCTTAATTAATTTTTCGTTAATGCACATGACAACTGAACTCAAATAGGAGAGCTACAAATATTAGCAAATGCGTAAAATAATGTTCAATAATGAATAGTGATTGAGTATGTTTATGAAATCACAAAATTTGGGATGTCAACATTTTGTCTTCTTATTATTATCATCTGTGCAAGTGATTGTGGTCATGAAAAAAAATAATCAAAACAGATTTTAAGAAACAATAACATTATTTTCTAGCTAAATTTTAAGAAGAAATCATATAGAAGTGTATTGCCTTTATATTCTGTGTCTAGTGCCTAAAAATGCAATCTAAGATATTTCTATATATTTTTTAGCTAGAGATGCAAAAATTAGAATTGAGCGCTTGTTCTTGTTGTTTAAATCATGTGTATAAATGACTATGGTCATATATGGAAATTATGTTACCTCAAACCAAATAAATTTCATTGTTTTTTATTGCATTATATTGAATATGAGGAATTAAAAATTAAATGAGTTATAGATGTTATGTCAAAAGTTATAACGGCATATCGTACTACACATGTAAGGGCTGTCAATTACATTGAAAGTATTGAGGAGATGCTCTATAAATTATAATAGTTGAAAAGCATAGTTGTTACATACTATCCACAGAGGGAGGAATAAACTGTAGAGTGAGGTCATAAAGGAGAGAGGCCATGTTGTAAATGGCTTCATTGTCAATTCTTCTCTATAAGGAATATTTTGGTACAATGGTAAAAATTCTTATCATGAGGTGTGTAATCTTGTTGAGAGATTTGTTTTTATATGGATGTGATGTGAAATACATCAAACCATGGCTAGAGACATTGTTGAGAGATTTCTTGTTATATGGATGTGATGTGTAATATATCAAACAATGGGTAGAGACTTTGAGAGGTTTAGTTGGCCATGATTGTTCTCAAAATAATAATGAATCTTCTCTATAGTGGACATGTATAACATGCAAATATGTTTTTTTGTATGTTTTGAAGGACATGATTTGTGGTATAAGTGAAAAGCAATCATATTCTCCATCACATAATGCTCTAGAAAAAATTATAGTTGTTCGGAAAAAAAAAAGATAAATATTCTCTCTCAAACTCTAGGATAAATATTTTAATAAAATTTTAGTTATTACATATTGTACGGAGAACCAAATAAGCTTAGAGAAAATGTATATGAAATTAGAAGAAAAAAAAGTAAAAAAACACTTTAAAACCATACAAACTATTTTAACAAAAAAATACCTTTAATAAAAAACAAAACAAAACAAATATATTAAAAAAAAAAACAAAACAAAACAAATATAATTTAACAAAAAATTAATAGGAGTAGAAAGAAAATTGAATACAATGAAGTGTACATATAAAATAAAACTATATAAGGAGTGACTTTAGTTTATCTTAGATGTTATAAATGCATTTAAATGTGCAATACAAGAATTAAAAGGAACATACTTGCAATGGAAATTTACAAATTAAGCTTCACTTCATTTTAATCTTCAGTTGGAAAACACATTATATTAGAGCAGGGTTTAATTTATAGATGAAATGCCATTTTTCACTAGAATTTGGAGATTCAATTTTAAGAAAAAATATGATTTATTTTTAGTTAAAATATATTTTGGCATGAATAAATAAATTCAATACCTTAAAAAACCATAAACCATGACTTACTAGAATTCTACCTATTCAAAAACTTAAGTTCAAGCGTTCAAGCATTTAAAAATCTTTGACTAATTTCAATAAAAATTAACTAGAAACAACGCCTAAAAAATCATTTTCATCTCTCGCATTAAATTTAATTTGGTATTAAAAATACATAAAATATAACTTAAAAATAAACTTGGCAATTATATTGGATGCGTTAAGATCGAAATAGGGAAATGTAACGAGCTCTCTACGATAACTACTCTAAATAATATTACTCGCTGATGGCAGAAAAAAAAAGCAGAGGACCAGAAAAGGGCAAGATTACATGAATACTTAGTACCGAGTATCAAAGTTTCCACCAAACCTTCCAAATTGAAGAGAACCGAACTACTTCACATGGCACGTGGATAGATGACGTGGAGGTGAAGAGAATTTCTTGAACCCTTTTTCTTGAAAGTTTCTTTTTGTTATAGACGCTGTGGTCCGCTCCTTTTAACAGTCCATCAATATTTGTTTTAATGAGAAGGATCATTTAAAGAATATCCGAAATATGTCCAGATATTTTTTCTTGTTTCTTGAAAAACTACACATTGTGGTAAGCTCCTTTTAACGGTCGATCAAGATTTGTTTAACGGGAAGGATCCTTTTAAACGAATAGTCCGAAATGAAATATCTTCGTAAGTTGTCTTCAAAGATCTGGGGAGTTATTGGATCTCATTCTCCACACATTGATTGAGTGCACACTCAATGTAAAGGAGACACAACCATCTGGGGAGTTAATTTAACTCATTCATCGGATGGTACATAAGTAGAGGAGACACAACCAGCAAAAATAGCAGGAGAGACAACATTGCAAAACAGGCTTCAGCGGCGATTTAGCAAAACAGGCTTCTATCAACAGGCGAATTAGCAAAACATTTGTAATCGCTGAGTTTTAGGTTCGATTGCAGGTGGAAACTAACACCAATTTAGACATTGTACGTAGATGATCAGTCACAATGCATTGTAAAGACAACTTCCGAAGATAGTCCGCTCCCAGTTGTTTCATCGATAGAGAAGGGATTATTGAAGAGCCCATGTCTATCTCCGTGTGGCTGTGACTTTGTGTTGTGTCTACATTGTGTGTGTTCGTTTCTATGTGCTATTGAAGAGCCTAGTTGTTGTTTCATCGATAGAGAAGGGATTTGCATTAAAGAGACGAATGAAAGACGTTGTGTCATATTTGTTGCAGCCATGACAGGTATGCTTCTGGTATTTATTTTGGTATGGTTATTTTATTATTTTATGATTCTTTTAGTTATTAATCACATATATCATCAGTTTAGTTTATATCAGTTTAATTTATATATCATCAGTTTACTGTCTCATGTATCAAGATAGATTTTTCTAAATAATTATATTTAGCCTTTTCTGGAATCATTTTTCTTCTTCACTTTGTCATAGATGTTAAAGCTATATTCCATTTCCCTTCACGGATGCCTGCAAGTGATTCTCTCCCATCCAATCCATTTTGTTCACCATTAATTTTGTGTATATATATTAATTTCATTTTTATATCATTATTGATTTTAAACATTAATTTTTGAACTCCAGTATCATTACTCATTTAAATTTGTGTATAAATTATTGTTTTACAATCCATAAATTTCATGTTTTATATTTTCTCTTTTTAAATATTTGATTTTGTTATTTTAAATATTTAATTTATTTAGTTTATTTTATAGATCATCAGTTTAGTTTATATATCATCAGTTTACTGTCTTATGTATCAAGATAAATTTCCCTAAATAATTATTTTTAGCCCTTTTGTCATAAATGTTAAAGTTATACGCCACTTCTCTTCACAGATGCCTGCAAGCGATTATCTCTTCTTCACTTTGTCATAGATGTTAAAGCTATATGCCATTTCTCTTCACAAATACCTGCAAGCGATTATCTCCCTATATTTTCATTTTTATATCATTATAGATTTTAAACATTAATTTTGAACTCTCGTATCATTACTCATTTAAATTTGTGTATAAATTATTGTTTACATTCCATAAATTTCATGTTTTATCTTATCTTTTTTAAATATTTGATTATGTTATTTTAAATATTTAGGTTATTCAATAAATACTTATATAAAATTAAATTAATATCATATAATTAAATCTATTGTTCTATATTATATAATATTAGATTTATATGATTTATATTTATATTTATATTGTTATTAGTGCATGAATTTTTTAGTTAATTATTATATTTGAATTGTTTAGTTAGAATTGTATTTGTATAATTACTTATTCATTGAAATTATATAATAAAGAAAGGAATGTTTTTTTGAATTGAATTTTTTTATTTATATGTGATAGTTTATAATGTGAAAGGATATCTTTGTATTCTTTTATTATATGTAACTATTTATTATTTG
>JAXQQM020084850.1:25000-26927 GCA_034641835.2 Pinus albicaulis
AAGCTATGCCTAATGGCCTCCATAATTCCACTTTTGGAGGTTGATAACGCTCCCATGAAATTATTTTTTCTATTAGTGAAGTGATGTTGTTTATGTTTATGTTTATTCTATATTTCCCACATTTTATATATTTCATCCAGTGCAATATGCAAGTTACTGTAGGAATCATATTGGTATCAGAGTAGGTAGCTTTGGGTATTTTGTTGTAGTTTTCAAGGGATATATATTGGTTTAAGTAGAAAGTTTTAAAACCAAACATATGGCCAAAAAAATATTTTGAAAACCCTCGAGATGTGTTAAAGGATATTCTCTCAAGGTTAGAAGAATGGGCTTTATATATCCACCATAACATGAATCTCCTTATGGATTCTCTCGATAACATGTTGGATGTATGTTCAAACATAGAGGCCAAACCATAGGAGAGATTGGAGGATAGAGATGAACCAAAGTGGAAATATAAGAAAGAATGCAAAAACGAAAAACCTAGGTCATGAGTCATGAAGCATTCATAGCTTCAATATGGAAACAAAGGTATACATCAAACCATATAAGGTGAGTCTATTGATTCTTTTAATTTAAATCACTGATTACAATAGTTATAGATTTATTTTAGTGTTCCAAACGTAGAGGAAGGACATGAATTTGTATTTATCATATGTGATTAGAGGGCCATGCTTAGATATAGTGGGAAAGCCAGAAATAAGCCCTAATACTAGACAGAGATCCTCTAGTGATTATGTGGGAGGATTTCAAAACTCTTATAAAGTAAAATTTCCACCCTATCAGGTATCTAGATGACTAATGATTTTAGTTGAATTACTTCAAGCAAACACGAGCATTGAGTGTATTAGAGTACATGAAATTTAGGAAGATGAAAATAATTTTGGGTATCTCTCTAAAGAACCAAGAATTTCTCCTCAAGTATATGAGGGGTTTAAATAGTTGTTTGCAAAAGTAAGAGATATTTAAACCCATAAAAATGATGAGGCTTTTCTACAGGAACAATACCAAGAGAACATGCACCAAATGAAAGGAAGATAATGTGGGTCAAAGTAGAAGTATCACAATTAAGCTTTATAGGAGCAAGAGAGGAAGTAGAAATGGGGGAAAGACAAAAATACAATATCCATAAAACATTAGTTCAAATCTACAAAAAACCACTAAAATCGTTGTAAAATTGAAGGTAATTCACATGAGAAGTGTTGGAAGGTACATCTAGAGCTCAAGTTAAAGAACCAAAGAAATGATGCTAAGAAAAAAAATATAATGGCCATATATTCAAATAATTAGGTGGAAAGAAGCTAACATGTGGATGAGAAAATTGTATATTCATTAATGCAGAATGGGATGAATCTAAGTAGCCTTAAAAAATAAGAAGTGAAGGAACTAAACATACTCTTCCATATAAAGCCACAAGTCAAGAAGACAAAAATTGATGCTCTATTCAACTTCTAATCATAGGACAATCTCCTAGAAATAAATCTAGTTCTAAAATTGGGACTGAAGACTCATGATCATCCTAGCTAATAACCATTAAGATGCGTCAACATGGAGGAAAATATAAAGGTAGAAAAACCTATGCATAATAAAATTTACTATTATTGTTAATTTTTTAATGAAGTAGAATTATATGTAGTTCCACTTGATGTATGTAGAGTTATGTTTGGAAGTCCCTATACGTACATGTGGGATGCAATATTTGTGTGAAGAGCCATCTAGTATGAACCATCAAGGATGGAGATCCTTCACCATCACATCGATCCACATATATATTGGTGGCCACCCTTCTATTCCACTTGGACCTCCACCATCATTTCTTTCATTTTTTTCAGTTTCCTTAATTATAGCACAATTCACTATTTTTAGTAGTTTTTTGGGTCCTAAACTTTCGGAGATGCTTTGAGGGCCTAAACAAAGTTTTTTGGGA